>PVJH01011798.1:0-67122 GCA_004026705.1 Nesogale talazaci | reverse complement strand
TCCACCTGCTACTCTAATATTTGGCCTATAGATATGTTCTTAATTTTATTCCCAACTTATAATAGATAGTTGTATCTATGTACGGACATACCTATATTTAGACCTCTGTAAGTGCCCTTTGTCTTCTAGCTCTTTCCTCTATTTCCTTCCATCTCCCTCCTGTCCCACCATCATGTTCCACCTTCATTGGCATTTCGTTGTTTTCTCATAGGTTCATTGTCCTTGCTTAATCCCAATCAGGCCTCCCACACCCTCCTTTCCATCGATTCCTAACCACTTATTGCTCGCCCAACCCATCCATGTGTTTGTCCTCCCCTCCTTCTCCTCTCCTCTCTCTTGCCCCCAGGAATCATTTGCCCAGTCCTTTCTGTGGCGCAATGGGTCTCCAGAGGGATGTATTCCTCTGAGCATCATGTGTCGGCGTGGAGCTTGGATCAGCTCTCTTCTTCTTCCTCCCTTCTTTTCTTTGTCCCTGTGGGTGTGGGATGCGAGGGTTGGAGGGGAGGAGAGACCAGGGGAAGAGGGGAAGGAATGGATAAGCCGATACTAGGGGCTAAAGGGAAAAAGGTGGACGATTGGAGAACAATAATAGAAGTGGACATATGAGGGTGCTTGACGAGTATGCTTATTTATATATTGTGAAAAACGATGTATGAGCCCCTAATAATTGGGAAAAAAAAGAATAGAAAAAAAAATGGTGGAAACCAAGGTCCTTTTACCAGGTCCAGTAGCAGAAACTTGAATTTAGCCCTTTTTGCTGCAGAAAGTTAGTGGCTTTAAAAATTTAGCAACATTTAATGAGATAAAGATGTGATTTGTTTTGTTCCCCAGCAACTTTAGGACTTTGCCCACATGAATGACTTCGAAAATGCAAACCCACTAAGGAACTAGAGTCTCCTCCTGTCTCCACTGTCAGTGGCCCAGTCCCCTCCCGGGTGTGTGTGTGTGGGGGGGGGGGGGGAGGGGTCGGTTCTTCGATAGGGGCTGCAGGAACCTCCCCGGAACCCTGTGTCACGTGAATTTTCTTTCTGAAGCTCTTGCCGAGAGGCAGCACATGAGGCCTGGTTCCCTGAACGCTCACGCATGAATGACATGAATTTAAGCTTCAGAGATGGCCTCCTGGTCTTTCGTGCCATGTACCTCCATTCGAGACCGTGTAGAATGTGCTTTACACTGGATGCTGTTCCAGAATCTGTTTCAGATGCTGTTTCAGAATCTTAGTATTTGTATATAGAAAAAGGGTGAATAACTCACTGTGCTCCTGATGTCTTATACTCCTCATTTCTTAAAATCTGTGTGTCTTTAAAATAAAAGAGAAACGTGAACCTAAAAAAAAAACACACAAAAAAAAAACTATGAAGAACATTGAGAAGAATGGGAAGTCCAGAACACTTCATATTGTTGAGGCTGAATCACACAACCCTTTGCATTTGGGTAAATCTGCTGCGCAAGACCTCTTTTTCTTTTATTCTTAAGACCTCTTGAGAGTACTAAGAAACAAGGAGAAAGGTGTGCCTGACCCAAACCATGGTGTCTTCAATTGCTTCTTAAGTATTGAAAGTAGATAAATTATTGTCAAGGAGAGGCGAGGGGCGAAAGGAGCTAATATCAAGGTCTTAAGTAGAAAGCAAGTGTTTTGAGAATGAAGATGGCAACAAATGTACAAATTTAAAGTGACAAGATTTTAACATTGGTAAAGCGGAACACCATTGACGGGCGAGAGGTGGGGTGGGTAGACGGGATATATTCCCTTCCCATTCTCCCACCGTTCCCTAGCTGTCCAGCATTCTTTCCAAAAATGGGGACTTTTAAAAGACGCCATGGGACGCAGGGAAAATTGTCAAGAAGCAGGACCTCTGGTCACTTTAAAATATGCTTGGCATACAATGGATGAATGGATGGATTGTGATAAGAGTTGCATGAGTCTGCAATAAAAGGATTTTTTTTAAGTAGAACACGGAATAAGGGACACTGGAGAAGCCTCATACACGTGAATGAATCACGGTGCTGGAGAAGAATATTGAACATATATTGGACAAACCAATCTGTCTAAGAAGTAGCACCGTTAGAGTGCTCCTTAGAGGCAGCGAGGGAAGGACTTCCTCCTGCAGAATTTAGGCAAGTTGTCAGGAGTGACGGATCTCTGAAGAAGGACATCACGTTTGATAACACAGAGAAGCAGCAAAGAAGAGGAAGGCCCCGAAGGAGAAAGATGGGCCCAAGCACGGATATTCTTGTGCAGATTGCGCAGGACCAGGCAGGGTTTCCTTCAGTTGTGCCTATGGTTCCTCGGAACCAGAACCCACCAGTGGCATCAAAGAACAACAGCATAGGGTCACTATTTGTTGGAGCAACTGAACAGCACCTCAGCAGTACATGGAAACTGATTGCTAATTAAAAAAAAGTTATTTCTCTTCCATTACCTTCTTATCTTTAGTAATCATCAAAGTATACTTTAGAAAATAGTGGGGTCATTGTCTTTGTATAATTGACCCTTTACAATTTTATTCCCATGGATTTCTTTTGAGTTTCAAAGCCAACACTTTTCCCGCCGTTGGCTAGAAGTAGGTGTTTCTCAGGATTAATTACATATCCAAATTGTCTACACACACATTTCTAACCTTGTTAGTTCCATCTGTAACATGTTTCTGTTCTTTCTCATGCTGAAAACACCTGTTTGGTATGTCTAGTGCCAGATGCAAAACTTAACATATTTATGTGTGCTCTTTCAGAATGAATAGGAAATTGAATGGAACCTTTTAAGTAGTAAGTCAAAGTGATATAAGTACTTTTAATTTATTAAGTATGTGTGCTTATCAAACTCTTTAATTTCTGGTTTTGCTAGAACTACCATCAAGTTGACCCCTGACTCACAGCAACCCAACTCACAACAAGGTTGGACTATGTCAACTACAAAATTCTGCTTGGCTGATTATCAGAAGGAGATTCCTAACCCTTTCCTTCTGCCCTTTCTTTGTCTGGGAGCCGTGCAGAAACCTGGTCAGCATTGCAGCAACAGGCAGGCCTCTGCGGCCAGGTGCATGCTCCTTGAACATGATGTCGTTTGCAGCACATCCAATCTGGAGAAAAGTTGAGAATTCTACCACTGAACCATCCTCTATTTAATCTCTGGCTACTTACATATTCCTCTGTGTTTTATTCTCTTCACTTGTTTTATTCATGAAGTAAAACAAGTGAAAATATTTCTTAAAGTGTTTTTATTAGGTGCCGTTTTGTCTGTTCTGACGTAGAGCAACAAAATGGAAACTTAATTGACTCTCCTTAACCTATCTCCTCCTTTTTATATAGGTAGGCATCAGAGCCACAAAATGGATTGCCATAGCTATAATGGATCGTATATATAAAGGATATATATATATATACATATATAGAATTTTAAATGTTTCTTTGTTTTTGCTAGCTAGACATTATGAAAAAACCTCATGCATGAAGAAGTTCTGGTTCTGTGCTGTGTCATTTAGTGACATGATTAAAATTGGTGTTTTTATATGGAAGATAAAATTTAGCCAGATAAATAAAGCTTTATACAACAAACAAATAAACAAACAACAAAAGCTACCATAAAACACTACCACAAAGAACCAAAAGAGATCTACATAGATGGAAGGCTTTATCAAGCTCATGAATAGAAAGATTGAACATTGCTAAAATGTCAATACTAGCAAAAGTAATTTACAGATATAATGCAATCCCTACCCAGATTCTAACAATATTCTTGAAAGCAGTGTAAAAACTAACCACCAACTTCATATGGAAAGGGAAGAAGCCCTGCGACAGCAAAGGACCGTTATAAGAACCCCCCTCAGCTGGACCCAACTGGATGTGATACAACTCACTTCCCAAACGCAGTCAGCAGGCCTCCTTGCCACCAGCCCAGCCCAGAACCACTCTGGGTGCACACCTGATGCCCCACCTTCATGCTGCAGCTCATCCACCCAAACAGAGTCCTCCTTTAAAAATGCATTGAATAAAAGAGAAAGAACAAAGGACAAGTCTTCTCACTTTCTGATGCCAAACTCTACTACCCAATCATAAAAGAAAGTCTCTAGGTGGTACAAACTGTTTTCACTCGATTACAAGCCTAAAGACCAGCAGCCTGGTCATTTGAACCCACCCTATAGTATTAGATATTGTTGTAAAGATTAGAGTGAAGAAATGTCTACTGAGCCTTTCTACTCTGTACAGTCTGGTGTCCACATGGGGCAGGAAGTTTGTACTGGCTTCTCTATTGTTTTGTCAGGCATCATTGATCTAGAACAGTGGTTCTCAACCTGTGGGTCAAACGACCCTATCACAGGGGTCACCTAAGACCATTGGAAAACACGTAAGTATTTCACCATATATAATTACATGTTGTTTTGTGAAGAATCGCATGCTTTCATGCTGTTTAATTATGTTTGATTTATAACAATGAAAATACATCCTGCATATCAGATATTTACATTATGATTCATAACAGTAATAAAACTACAGTTATGAAGCAGCAACAAGCTTCATTTTATGGTTGGGGGTCCCCACAAGATGAGGAACTGTATGAAAAGGTCCTGGCATTAGGAAGCTTGAGAACCACTTACTCACTGGGGATTTGCAGGCAGTTGTTTACGCGTTGTGTGGCCTCGCTGCAGTTTACCCCAAGGACATTCCCACGTGCACTGTGGGAACGCGGATTCTCCAGCATGCTCTGAAGGAGCGGAAGGCAGGGGAGGCACTCTCCTCCTTCGCGGAGCTGCCCACCTAAGAGCAGTTGTCATCAGAATAAAGGTGGTGATTTTCTCCAGAAGAAGGGATCTTTCAGCATATTCCTTCTTTGTCTCAATATATGTATGGTCCATTTTTAGGGTTCTCGGAAGCATTTCTGTGAACTTTTTTATGCCTATTGTCTCCTTTCAACACTTAGTGTGGCCCTTGAAGGCAAGTCATGCTTTGACTTCTCTTTCCCAATCCCTCAGCATTTAATATTCTGCACATTGGATTTGATGTTATCAATCCACTTTGGTGTGCAAATCAATTTTAGGAAACAGATATAAATCCAATCCTCCTTCTGTTAGCGAGAGATAATGATTCCTGCTTTTTCTTGATCCTATACAGATGTGTAGCCACATCATTTTTAAAGCAGGGGAAAACATATGGCTTGTGTGTATGTGTTTAGGATGATTTGGAACAAGGACAACCATTTCAAGTATTATTATTTCACTCATTCAACAAATATTTTAAAACACTCATTATAGTGAGGCCTACCACATAATTAAATAACTAGGATGAAAGAGATTTGGGGCAAATAAAAATGCATCTGCTCTCAATGCATTTACAGTCAAATGAAACCAATTGATGACTAAATAAGTGCAGGAAAGTGGTATATGTACCAGGTAATCATCTCAAAAACAATACACTGGGGCACAGGAAAGGTTCATTAACTCTACTACAAGTATTCATAGAGCCCTCATAGAGAAGCTATTAATTAAAACCAGATTAGAAGGATAAGCTTACAACCATGGCAGACAGGTGAAAGAGTGGCCCATGCACACATATGGAAACTAGTTAGGGGACAGTTGAAAGAATACATAGAGATAATGAGATAGAGAGCACCCAACACTAAACCTGCCCTGGTTTAAAAAACAAACAAAACTCACCGCCACCCAGTCCGTGCTCACTTCCTGAGTCATAGTGACTCCCTGGGTGTTTCCTTGACTGTAACTCTTTGCAGGAATAAAAAGTCCAGTCTTTCTCCTGCCGAGCTGCTGGTGGTTTCAAAGGGCCAACCTCGCAGATTGTAGCGCAACATGTACCACTAAGCCACCAGGGCTCGAGGCCTGCATTATAAGACACAAATATTGAATACATGAAAAAGAGATAGAGTAGAGGCAATAAATGTTAAAGAATTGGACATAACAGGAATTAATCATTCAGTCATTCATTTAACAAACACTTAGCATGGGGCTACTTAATGCCAAACACAATTGGCCATGAGAAGATGTGGCTGTTGCTGTGAGGCGTTGTCAAATTGGCTTCCAACTCATGACTACCCCTTGAACACTAGAAGGAAAGACAGCCTCTTCCTGAACCATCCCATGAAGGGTTACTTATAAAAATTTGATAGTCATTAATTCCTTTGGTGTTCACTGTCTAATTTTCAGAAATAGATCAGTAGGTCTTTTTGCCTAGTCCACCGTAGTCTGAAAGCGCCATTGAAAGCTTGATCAGCATTATACACACCCATACCTTCCCCTGAGAGATGGGCGGTGGCTGCACATACAATGGTATGGCTAGGACCTGGACCTGGAGAAAGAATTTTACCATCTAACCACGGATCGTTCGATGAGGATAGATAGCAGACTCCGCTCTCAGGAAATTAAAATTACATTGAGGAAGAAAGAACGAAAAAGTAGGCAAATAAATATGTCATCCATATTCTAATAGAGAATAAAGCAGAAGTGAACAGGAATAGAAAAATGGTAGGGAAGTGGTTTGCTGTTTATGTGGGTGATCAGGGAAGTTCATTGTTCACCAGCAAAGAGTTGACAAGCAGCACAGAGCAAGCTGAGTATCCAGGGGAAGATGGGGCTAGGAATGAATAAGAATGCGAATGTGTCTGGAACAGAGGAAGTGAGAAGGAGGGGCATACCATGTGAGGGTGAGGAAGGAGATAAAGCAATCTTGGAGAGACTGTATTAATGTATTTTCCCAGAAACCTAGGTTATCCAGCATATTATGGGTTATATCATTAGAGTTCTAAGGGCCATTTCCAAGACTGATACTCTTTATGGAACTGAAAAAGCAAAGTTGCTTGTGGTTTGGAGTGGTGGGCCCCAGAGTCAGCAGCTCAATTGTTTGAAGGACACGTTCTAGTAGTTTCATGCAGGGGGAGGTGATGTTTCTAGGCCCACACAAGGTTTATGGATGTGACAGGGCTTAAGAGTGGCGTTCCTCTCCTTCACTGAATAACTATTATATAGGTAGTTACAGAAAAGACAGACTGTATTCCCGTGGTGTGGGAAGTCATATATCTGTTTAGTATATGTTGCATTTGAGGTGTCTAAGGACAACCAGTATTAAAGTTGGAATCAAGGAAGAAAGATCAGTAGTTGAAAAATACAGGTTTGGTAATAGAAACAACATAAGATTTTGTAAGACCAATAATTTATTCATTGAAAACACATTTTGTTCTGTTTTGTTTTTGTTTTTTTCCAACAACATAAATGTCCACTATACACATGGACCTTACCAAATGAGATAAACAAGAATTAAATCTACTATATCCTTAAAAAGAGACCATGGAGGGCTGAGCCCCAGTGGCGTAGTGGTTGTGCCCAGGACTGCAGCCCACTGGGATGGAGTTTCAATTCCAGCTCCACAGAGCAAAGGCTGGGCCTCCTACTCCCACCACCTGAGGGCAGTGATGCCTCCTCCCAAAAAAAAGAAACCATGGAAAAGCTTGCTACAGTCAGTCAGAAACAAAGCCAGTGGTTCACACAGAAGAGGCCATCAGGTTACTCACGTGAGTGCATTCCACCTGCCTGTCAAGATAGATGACACATTGACCATTAATAATGAAGGACAGTTGAGGGATGACATGAAGAAAAAATGGTTATGCAAATGAAAGAGCGGAAATGCATAGCGGAAGAGACCTGAAATCTGCTTCTGAAAGATGCTCAGCTGCAATCTAGGGAAAAAAATACTGAACCACAAGGAATTCATGGAAGATTTAAAAGAGCAGCTTGAAAAGACAAAGTAAGGTGTTATAATGAGCTGTGCAAAGATCGGGAGATAAAAAACAGAAAAAGAAAAATATGCTTAGCATGTCTCAAATAGAAAGAACTGAAGAAAAAAATCAAGTTTTGAGGTGTAACATTAAAAGATTCTATGGGAAATGCACAGTCATTGTACCAAAAAAATTGTTTGACATTCAACAGTTTCAGGAAGCAGCATATGATTAAGAGCCAATAGTATGGAAGGGAAAAGTTGCAAGCTGCACTGAAGGCCATAGGAAAAAGCCTGGAAGGCATACCATGGAAGTGTTTCAGCTATTGCACGCAGAGCTGGAGGCACTCACCAGTCTATGCCAACTGACTGAAAAATGTCCAGATGAATTTTGACAGATGTAACTAGGGTAAAATCCAGTAGTTGATCTCATGATCTCCCTTTTGACATGTTTGAGATTTGCTCTCATTTTTAATATATTCTGATTTCACTCCAAATGGGGTTTGTCTCTGTTTTATTTCGTTATTGCTTGTAACTTTTTGACTCATTGATAGGTAGTTTTCTATTTATGAAAATATATGGAATCCAGTCTGGGTAAATCCATAGAAACAATAGCTGGATTAAAGGTTCCTAAGAGTGCAGCAGGGAACCAGGGGGCAGCTACTAACCAGGAGTACAAGAAGGGAGAGAACACCTTCTAAGACTGATTGTGATAGAGAAGTACAACACTGCTTGATAAGACTGAATTATTGAATTGTATGATGTCTGGATTGAGTCTAATAAAGTGGCTTGTTTACTTATTTATAAAATGTATTTGGATTTCTATTCCAAAGAAAAGTGATTCATGGGAATGCAGAAATTAAGAAATGCTATCATGACTATCATATGTAAGTGAAACTTTACTTAAACAGGAAAAACCACTAAAGGCATCCAGCAGAGCTGCAAGGGAAGCAAAGCAGTGAAGTCCCAGGGAACATCAAAAATAGACTTTAAGGTCAGGGCATGGCATCCCATCTTAGGGGACCAGAAAACACTCCTAAAGGTCACCAAAAGACCTGTAACTATGTATAGGATTTTCTATTTTTGGCATTAGTATTTTTGGTTGCTGTTATTTTATGTTTCATTTGTTTTGCTCTTCTTGTGTTCGTGCTTATTATTGTCTCTGCATGTCTGTCTAGATAAGAGAAGGGGGAAAACATTCCTGAGGAGAAGAAAACTGACCGATGGTTCCGGGAGGACAGGGAAGAGGGGGAGTGAGGAGAGGAAGCGAGTTCTTATCCTGAGCATCACCACTAGCAAGGTCAAATTCTCCAGAGTAGGAGAGTCTCCTGCAGACTTGAGTGCCACGATCCCTAGATCTGGCAGCAATAGAACGCAGTGTATAGTTCTGCACAGATATGTATTATATTCTGGAGAAAGAGCACACTCTTGGGGAAATTCTCTTTTCAACTGTGTGATTAATTACTTTACAGGAGATTACACTGTGAAAAGTAATTATATTACAAATTATATTTTATTTTACAATTTATGGAAGAGTAACTTGAGTAGTGTTTGGCCTAACAACTGGGACCTGTAACCTTGCCAAGTTGATGCATTAAATTTACCATCAGAGGTGGAGTCGTGGAAAACAAAGGAAAAAAGGTTTTTTTAAGAAGGAGGAATAATCAACATTATCCAATGAAAAGAGGCCTAATGAAAGGTGAGGACATAAACACATTGAGTTTGAGTGATTTCTCCAAGAGTTTTAAGTAATTGGAAAAAGTAAGGAGGTGCTATCAGGAGGGGAATAGAGGCAACTGGGGTAAATCGGTTCTTGGTTTTGTTTTTGTTTCAAAACTGATAGAAAATTGAACATGTTTATAGGCTTTGGGGAACCAGGGACAGTACAGAGGAAGAAACTGAAAATCTAGGATCCAGGAGAAATAGACACAGAGCAAACAGTAGTAAGAAGCAAGAGAAACTAGGAATAAAAGGACTTGCATTTGGAAAACTTATTTATTAGTAAGAGCATGTACCCTTTTACTAGATTGATCCTGTTTAACAAATTTTGACCCTCTAATCATATATTTCTTATATTAATTTTGAATTAAAAAAATTAATATGCTAAGATATAGTTTATCTTTTTCAAATATCCAAAATGCCCAAGGTATAATTTTTAATTTTATTATTTTTGTTTTGCATATTTTTGTCAAATCTGCTCATTTTTTATTTATATGTTAATAGTTTTATCAATGTATATTACACAATCCAAAAAGAATAATTTTTTTAATTACTTGACATATAAAGAGCAAGAACTTACATGGGAAAAGACAATAAATGTCAATGCTGAGATGGCACAGATGTTAGAATTATCTAACAAATTATGGAAAGCAGTTATAATATGCTTCTCCAACAAGTGATAAAAAAAATCACCTAAAGTAATTTTAAAATATTAAACTTTTATTTTGAATTGGGTGAAAGAGTACATAAGAATATTAGTAATTAATACTTAATATATTTTTATCTTGATTATTACATGCTTTAGTGATTCTTTAATGTTGCCTCATGCTCCTCATGGTTAACCCATGCAAACTCACCCAACTCTCCAATCAAAATGATGGGAGAGGGCTGAGCCCTGGTGGCGTAGTGTTTGTGCGCGGGACTGCGGCCCACTGGGACGGAGGTTCAATTCCTGTAGTGGCTCCACAGGAGCAAAGGCTGGGCCTCCTACTCCCACCACCAGAGGGCAGTGAAGCCCCCCCAAAAAAAACAAACAAAAAAATGATGGGCAGTTCTAAAGAACAACCCACATCTCAGAGCTCAGAAGTGTACTTCCCCTGATGAAGAAGCTGGGCAGAAACACTCCCACAGTTTGCATACGTGGACGGGAATGGTATTGAATGTAAGCATGCACATTCACCATTACATATTTACTATATTACTTTTGGGGGTCTTAATTCTTGGACTATCGGTAAAGTTTTCTTTCAGCCAAACCACAAACAGCTAACTGACTCTTGCTAATGCGCTCATAATATTACCAAATTATGACTCCATGCAGTACATTTCTTAATTCTCTTTTACACCACACAATTTATATCTTCCCCGTGTGATATATATTCTTCGTCTCTGTTTGATAGAGTCATGCAATGGATTTATGGATTTTGCTTTTTTATGACTTTTCTAACAGTAGAAAGTGCTAGCCACATGTTGATTAACATAGTTTTTTTCTTGTTGACACTCAATTCTTTATTGCTACTGATTTAAATTTTCCCTGCTGATAAAGACAGAATGAGGAAATCTACTTGCAAAACAAGAACTCAAAATTTTATTGAAGCAGCTCGCGGATATAACAATACCCCCCTTCCTAGCCAGGTCAGCCTCCGTGGTGGTGTCTCAGATATTGGTGAGGAAACAGACCTTTATCGATGCTCTCCTTACCAATGCTATGTTTATACATATTTAAGCTCTAGCTCTGGGCAAATGAAACACCAACAAACTCACCATCGTTGAGTCCCTGCTCTCTTATAGTTTCTGACACTGTAAATGGAGGAAGAAGTAGAACACTCCCTCGGAGCGGCTGATGGTTTCAAACTGCAACCATGCATATCTCAGTCCAGAGCATAGCCACTCCCCCTCCAGGGCGCACAAGGGAAAGTCAAGCTCCGGGTTTTAGTCTTTCTCAATGTCCATGGAATAAACACTCCCACCATGAAGTGTTTCAAGGTACCAATCTGCAGTGACTGCGATTAGAATGGGGAGGAGTAGCGCGGTAGCTCATCGTTCTGCAGTATCACTACCGTGTAGGTCTAGTCTCCACGACCATGAGGACAATTTCGGCTCAGAGCAAACCTATTGGACAGAGTGATACTGTTCCACATGGTGTCCAAGGTTGTAAGTCTCTCTGCGAGCAGAAAGTCCCCTCTTTCTCCTTTTGAGTGGTGGCTTTGACCCACTGACCTTGCAGTTAGCAGACCAACACTTAATCAACAAAAGCCATCAGGCTTGCTCTGTAGATAGAATAGATGTAAATTGTCTAAAGAGTGTAGATCGTTATCAAATGTAGGAAAATAATTTCAATGAATGCGTTTGGATTGTGTGCTTCCTTTGTTATTTAAGAGTAATTTAAATTAAGTTTATGCAATTTCATTTATTAATAACGACTTACAATATACAGAAAATCGAACAATGAGCTCTGGTGAGAGCCTACTACAGCCATACTACAGCACTGCTTCTTATGCTCACTTAGAGAAAGGATTTGACTATTAATAGCAAAAATGATCCTTCTGAGTGACAGCAACTGCTTGTATTTAAGAAACTACAACAGAGAAACTGTGAGGCTTGGTAAAAGAAGCTTTTTAATTCAAAGCACAAGATTAAAATATATTATGACTATCATATGCTCTGAAAAATTCATAATGCTTTGACACATGTAGCTCCATGCTATACACTTAAGACCACATTATTGACTCTCCTCCATCCCACTATCTTGACAAGTAACCTTGTTCAGGAACTTGAAATAGTTTTTCCCTCTGTGGGTTTTATAAAAAGGAGGCCTGTCAACACAGTGCCTGTCTGCTACCCAAGAGGTAAGAGGTTCAATCCCACCAGTCTCTTCACAGGAGAAAGAGGTGGCAGTCTGCCTTTGAAAGCTTTACAGAGTGCAGTGCAGGAAGTGCAGTTTTGCTCTCAGAAGTCATTTCTCCTTCGGATGACAAAGCACAATACTGGAATGGAACATTTTCATTAATATGTTGCTGTGAGGTGTAGTCAAATTGGTTTCCACTCGTGGTGATCTCTGTTCAACCAAATGACTTAATTATTATTCTTGCATTTAAAAGAACTATTTGATTCTTAACCTATTATATTCAAATTGGTCTAGAATCTAATCTTTTAAAAAAGTATACTCTTAAGGTATAATCTTCATAGAATTATTTTATTTATACTATATACCACATATATGTATATTATTTATGTTCTCTTTCAGGAATTCCTGTTCTTTAAGCATATATATAAATCATTTTATTGGCATATATGTCACATAGCATACAATTTAATCCTTCAGTCATATTAAGAGGATGAATACAATCATCACCACAATCTAGCTCAGAATATTTTCTTCTCATACTCAGTTTTGTTAGTTCCTCATCCCCACCTCCCAATACTACTCTGCCATCTCAATCCAGTGACTGTCCTATAGGATTTCATATAGAAAATCATACAAAATACAGACAGGAAACCAAAACAACCACCACAACTACTAGACAAGCCGTAGATAAACTTTAATCAGAAAGAAAGCAGAAAATACTAAAATTGGAACAACTTTAGAATGGGTCAAAAAAGGGAGATCAAATCATACAGTATTACATTTTAATCTAACTACATCTATCCTAATTGGTATTACAATGCTCTCTGATAGCAAGCTGTTCACATCACTTGAATCTGGTCAGAGGGGAGTCACTGGAAGGTTAATCCATGTGAAGATCCTGCAAATTCATTTTGATCCTCTACTGTATTCTATAATTCTCTGCAACTAGGTATTCACAATTTAATCTCAGATACTATCCCTTTATTTAAATTTAGCTTTTATTACTGACAATCCTGGGATCACACAGGCTCGTGTACTTCTTCCAGGTGGATTTCATTGAAGTCCCACTCGTTGTGGGGTGCTGTCAGTCAGTTCTGACCAATCCCAGCCCTATGTACACCGAATGAAAACACTGGGCCAGCCTCACAGTTGTTCTTATGTCTGAGCCCATCATTACAGCCACCGCGTTCATTCATCTTGTTGAAATTTTATGTTTTGCTTCCCTGTTCTGCTATGAAATCTATGAACAAAAAGAATGTGGGGGTTTGGGCCAGTATTTTCCCATTGATCTCCACAGGAGTCACTTCCTGAGTAATTCTGCACATACTGCCCAAATTCTGAGTAAGATTTTATTCGATAAAAGGGTTTCCTTGGCTCAAAAATCAAGTTGGAAAGCAACTGGTAAGAAAGAAAAGTGGTTGCATATGTGCAGCATGAAGAAATAGGAAGGAATTAAGCTGAACAAACTGGAAAAGCAGTTTTTCTGGAAAAACTGGAATTTAGACTCTGACACAACCCACGTGGTTTAAGCTAAAAAAGATAGGTGGGGGTGGGCATGGGGGGTGAAGTGGAGAGTATTAAGTTGAAGATTGTTGTCCTGATATCATTCTTACTTGAGGACTATTGACTTTTTAAAAATAAGCTGTTTAAAAATGTTGTGCTAAGGAAGAAACCATATTCAATGACAAATGAACTGAATAAACTGTCTTTCCAGGGTCTTATCAAAGCTTTTCACATGTGCCTGACTGGTTTGTTTTGATGGGCAGAATCTGAGTCATGCACCCTTATCTAGCTTTATTATTATGGATATGAACATGGTTCCCAAGACTCTCACTACTTCCACAAAAGGAGATTTTTTTTCAAATGCAGCCAGATAAATTTGACATTCAGTGAGAGCTGGAGAATATTTGATCCCACTCTACTGCAGTTCAAAGGCGTCTGAGGGAGTGTCTAGAGGAAGTTGTTATAGGGGACTATTTCACTTGTAATCTTCAAATATTACTTCTCTACTTCCTCTTTCACTTGCTCCAAACCAAGTTTAAGTGCATTGTTTCTTTTCTACATTGAAAATGTCAGGAACAACTAGAAAGGACGACTACTGTCCCAGTTCCAGAAAGAAGGAACTGAGAACTTTGCCTGACAGCAGGAATTCTTCCTGAGGACCCCCAAGTTCCCTTCACAGCTCTATCAATTCAGATCAGTCTGACTGCATAAAAAGAAGACAAGGTACTTTTAGATCTAAAGCACTACGTTTTCTATTTCAGATACCCCCAGCTTACTGCAGTTCTCTTCTGATTTTTGGTTGACAAAAGACTCTCACTAGAAGTTCTTTGGAAGAAAGGTCTGGCAATCAACTGCTGAAAGTCCTTGGCTACAAAAACCCTTTGGAAGATAAGTGTCCTCTGCACATGATTGCTGTGAATCTTGCACTAGTCATGCTGGGGCTTGAGGACCCTCCCCACTGGTGTCAGTGAGGATCTGAGCATCCTAAGACTGATTTTTCAGTGGTGGATTGTTCAGAAGTGCTATCAGCCCCCCTACAGGATGTTGCCAGATGAGATACACTAACTGAAATAAAGTGCACTCTGTGTTCAAGAGGAACAGAAACATCATTTTGAGTCCTAATGACAAAAGTTCCTTGGCAGGTCCCTAAATTGGGGTCACCTGTCTCTTTTCTCTTTAAAGTTTAGAGATGCTGACCTTTCCCACTCTTCCCAACCCTCTCACCTGCCTCTGTTCATAAATGAAGGTCTTTCTGGTGAGTCACATTCTTCTGGACATTCTCGAGATCAGCAGTTCTCAACCTATGGGTTGCAACCCCTTTGGGGGTTGAACGACTCTTTCACAGAGGTCACCCGATTCATAACAGTAGCAGAATTACAGTTATGAAATAGCAACGAAAATAATTTTGTGGTTGGGGGTCACCACAACATGAAGGACTGTATTAAAAGGTCACGGGATTAGGAAGGTTTGAGTATCACTTGTCTCGAGTGGTGAGATCAATAATTACTTAACGCTCTTTGACATGTTCGCATTGTGGTAGCTAGCTCCCAAGGCACCACCACCTTGAATTTAACTGCCATCTTCAATGAACTATTCACAAGGCCACTTGTCCTATAGATGAACTTGTCATGGGCTCTCAGAATGGAGCCCTAGCAAAATATTCTGAGAACAAGCAATTACCACACCTTGTCCCTTCTCTATACAACACCTCTGTCTCACCCCCTGGTGTACCAAGATGATATCACAATTTCAGCTAACTGCAGAGTTTTGCTTCTATAACTCGCTTGCTTGCTTAGCTGCACGTCCCAAGTAGCACAGCCCCTATAAAAAGCCTAAGTTGAGAAAGAAACGGGCTCAGTCAGCTAACTGAATCAGATGCTGCTGACCCTGCGCAGGAATTTTCTTTTTCCTTTGTTTCCTTCCTTCAATAAATTTTTGACTATATTCTCTGATAACTCAGTTGTTCTTGTCGTGGCTAAGTGCAACAGCACATTCAATTTATTCACTGCAAGCACACCTCAAGCAATCTAAACATCCTAAAATTAACTCAAATTATCAAGTATAAAAATATTAAATCAGGGATGAGCCCCGGTGGCGTTAGTGGTTGAGTGCAGAACTGCAGCCTGCGGGCTTGGCCGTTCAAATCTAGTGGCGGCTGGGCAGCGCCACGAACACCAGAGGCAGTGATGCCCATAAAACAAAATAAAAAAACAAAAAACAAAAATATTAAATCAAACGTCAAAGTATAGGGGCAACACACTACATTCATTATTATGTCAGCATCATAGTTTCAATAAGCATTACCTTCATCAGTGGACTCACCCAGGGGAGAGTGGGAGAGAGCAGGAGTTGATGTCTTATTGGTTCCCAGCTCTCTGAAAAGCCAGTGTTTCTACTCGGGTTTATGTCTACAGTTCAGCTGGTCCTTTGATGTCATTGTGGAAATTCCGTGATGCCCTGCCAGTCTTATCAGTGTTCCCCAGACTTTCTGGGGTGGGTCTTCAGACGGTCTGTTGGTTCTTGGCAGTAGGTCAACATTTAGGCTGAACTTAAATATTATATATTCATTTCTTTTCAAAAGTGGAATTTCTGTGTCCACGTCTGACAAGTTAATTCAATGATGCTCTCCTCACCATTGCTATAGATGGACCATTCACTTGAAAAGTGGGCTTGGGGAAAACAGTGGGTTGGATACTGTGTTCCCTTCTAAGGACCTTGCATCTGGCGGCAGCTCCAGAACACTGATTACGCGTGGTCAGTAGCCCCATCCAAACTGAAAGGAGCCCAAAGTCTCTTGGCAGAGGAAAGCTGATGACAGAAATTTGAAAGATGGCAGATTTAGATAATGGAAGGGCGGATCTCAAAAAGGGGATATTGATTTTAAAGTTTCAGAAGTACATCCGTGTTGGTGCCTAAAACCAAAGGCACGTCATCCTAAACCTTGAGATAATTTTTGTACCATCTTGGAGATCCCATGTTCATTTTCTGACCAAGCAGCGTGAAGTCACAAAGAACAGGGGAGACACAGTAGCCTGAACAGTCTCCCTGACAATAAAGGAGGAGAGAGGGGAAGCTCAGATGTCCTCAAAGAATAAGGAAGGTTGGCTGAAGAGTGTTGCCCTCAGAACCAAGACGACTAAATAGAAACTGTCAGCCATTGTTCTTCCTGTAGGATCAGTAAAAACATCCTTCCTGATTGTCTTTACAAGAAACGTTTAACCATTAGAAAAGCTGTCGCTGTTTGTCTATTCAAGGTATCAATCCACTACCAACTCTGCAACAATCCTTCATCTTTTCTTGTCAGTCCATTTCTCACTTCTTTCTTCTCTTAATGCATATACAAAAATAAAATTTAGGTTTTCCTATTATAACTTCCTGGTAATTCCCCATTCAGACAATCACCAGCTCCCCAGAAGGAAACCTTAACATCCCTCTACACTGCAAATTAAGAAATTGACCTTCGAGGGATTATGGGATTTGCCCCAAATCACTCAGTTAGAACATTGTAAAATGACAAGAAAAAGAATACAAACCTGGGCAGTGAATACCCAGGCCTGAACACTACTGCGTGGTGCAGTGGCCCCTCAGAAGGAAGACTTGGCTGTCCACTCTTCCCATAAAGAGATACCCTCTCAGAAGTCCACGGGGGCAGTTCTGCCCTGTCCTATAGGGTCACTATGCGTCTGAACTGACTCAAGAACAAGGAGTCAATTTTGTTTTTTTCTGTTACTAAAGAGGAAAGAAACAAGACTCATTGGCAGGAAGTTGACTCTGATTCACAGGAATACTGTAAGTTGCAGGTATGACTGTTCCATAAGGCTTTTCAGACCATAATTTTCACACAAAGAAGTCCGGGTAGTACAATAGTTATGCATTCTGTTGCTGATTGGAAGATCAAGGACTCAATCCAGCAGTAGCTCCCTGGGAGGTGAGGAGGCTGGCGATCAGTTTCCATAAAGAGTTACTGCCTCAGGGTAGTTTCATATGGGGTTATCATATGGGGTCACTGTGAGTTGGAATGAACTTGATAACACACAACAAATAGATCACCAGGCTTCTGTGGTCCCACCGAGTGAGTTTGAACTGCCAACCTTTAGGCTACAAGTCAAGGAAAGCATTTTGGCCTCCTTTAGAAGTAGGTCATGTGGAAAGAATAAGGGTAAATATAGCTGCAGCTCAACATCCACACAGAGGAAGTCTTAAGAGACAACATGTTTCTCTGCTTTAAGACTAGACCTGGAGGATGCCTGGCTACCATGATGGAACGTTCTGATTTAGAGCAGAATCGTGATCAAAAGTGTGGAAAATAGAGAACAGTAGGTCTAATTTTCAAGGATTCCAGACTTTTTGGAGCCACGGAGCCTGGACAAATCTCTAAATACTATCACCTGGGATCATCTTTAAACATCTAGCTGAAAATATCCTCTGGAATCATTTAAAAACCAAACAAAAAAGCATCTGCCTCAAGCATTATGCTCTTTTAAAAGTTATTTATATGAGATCAAATTGAAATATCAGATGAGAACCTTAGGGGGCAGTTATTTTATGTTAATGGAGAAGGAAAACAAAAAAAGAGGGTTAGGACAACTCAAAAAAGAGGGTTGCACAACTCAAAAAATTCAATTTATGTCACTAAATTGTTCCTGTGGAAACTGTTGAATTTCTGTGTATATTCTCAATAACAACAACAGCAAAATCAAATAATTATCAAAAGAATAACAATGAATAATCTTGTCTCCTAGTATAGGACCTCGCTTCTTAATATTCAACTATACACAGGACTAATTTTTGTTTCCATACAAAATGGAAATTCTTCTACATCTTTAAAATGTTTATGGTATGTCTTACATAATAATCTATAGGTCAGATTTGCATAAGTCATATGTTGAATAAATTGATAAGCATCACTGTGCTGTAACTAAATAGAAAGGGAGAAAAGAAAGACAGCAAGATAAGGAACAAAGAAGTAGGGATGGGAAGAAAAATAGAGGTGGAAATTAACTCTAAAATGCCCATGTCAGTTTCTACACCATTTTCTTCTTCTTTTCTTTTCTTCCATCCTATCTTTCTATCTTGGTTTCTTCTTTTCTCTTTCTCTTTTACCTTTTTTTCCTGTTCTTTATTCCTTTCTCTGTTTCTTCTTGCATTTCTCATTAAACTGTCATATTCTCGGTATTATAAATCTTCTTAAGGATCTTTGCGAATATGAGTTGATTGTAAGGTAACCAAGAGAAATAAGGAAGGTGGAGAGACAGGTGGCCTTGGAGGGGGGAGATAAAAGTTTAGCAACTCAACATGTCAAATGTCAACAAGCCACTTGTCAAAAAGAACTGATACAGATCTTAATTGAAACTAGGACAGCTCTCATTGATTCTTGTAAACTCAAAATCTAACCCATTGCCATCAAGTGTATCTGCAATAATTAACTCCATAGGACAGAGTGAAAATGTCACAGAGAGTTTTCAAGAGTGAGACATTTATGGAAGTACATTGTCATGTCTCTTCTTCTGTAGTGCTGCTAGTGGGTTTGAGTTTCTGATCTTTGGGTTGGTAGCCATGTGCTTCAGCACTGACCTGCTAGACTCCTTCTTAGCTCATTATTTCACTATTGTCTTAGCAGCATGTCTCTGGAGGTGGGCTATCTATCTGCTTCTCCTACTACCACTGCTTCTCCCCATTCTTCTTTCCATATCATGGCTTCCTCCTACCCGGACAGCCACTGCCCCTGATAATGTCTTCTGCATGTCTTCCACGACTTTAGCTAAACCACACAAGAAAAATTTCCCTTATTCTTTCTTTCATTCAAGGAATATTAATCCTGAATTAGATGCCTTTTCTATTCTCTTAGCTTCCATTTCTTCCCCAAATTGCATAACGTTTAGAATTACTGACTAGCTCGAAAGAACCCCCCCTTATTGCCTTCTCCATCCCCCATAAATGTGGACAACGCAACTATTTTACAACATGATCCCACTCCCTTACAAGTCACACTGCTTTCAAGATCCATATATCAAAGCTTCTTCTTTGGTAATTTGAGACTGTGACCAAAAGAATGAGTCAGTCCACATGCCTGGGCCTTTGTCACATCCCTGTTGTGTGTACTGTTTGCCATCGCTCCAACTCAGACAGAGCTCAACTCCTTCCCTAAGTTTCATTAAAAAACCCAATCCCTCCAAGGGTCTCATAATTTTTATACTTTTCTATTCAAAATGGGATAGAAGAGGAAGGTCATTCAATCCCTTCCCTCCTCCTCTTCTCTGTTCAGAACCACAACAATAAAAACTGGATGCTGCCCCATCCATTCTCATATGTTGCAAAGTAGAACTGCTCCAAGGTTTACCTAGCTGTAATCTTAGCAGAAGATGGTAGTTGGCAGGCCTCTCTTGCCTGGGTGGGTCCAAGTTGTCAATCTCTCACAGAAGGCTCTCGGGGAGGGGACAAGACAATCAGGGTGCAGAGTAGCAATGATGAAATATACAATGATCCTCTGGTTCTTGAACACTTCTCCCCCACCATCACTTCTATCCCCACTATCATGATCCCAGTGCTACCTTACAAATCCGCTTGGACCAGACGATGGACACTGGTACAGATAGGAAATGGAAACACAGGAAATCCAGGCCAGAAAAACCCTTAGGACCAGTGGTGAGAAAGGTGATAATGGGAGGATGAAGAGAACGTGGAGTAGAAAGGGAGAATTGATGGCAAGGATCTACATATGGCCTCCTCCCTGGGGATGGACAGCAGAGAAGTGGGTGAAGGGAGACATCGGATGGTGTAAGATGTGACAAAATAATAATAATTTACAAATTATCAGGGGCTCATGGGGAGGAGAGAGCAGTGAAGAAGGAAAAAAAATGAGGAGCAGCTACCAGGGGCTCAAGTGGAAAGCAAGTATTTTGAGAATAGTGAGAGAAACAGTGTACAATGTATAAAAGTGCTTGACACAATGGATGTATGTGTGGATTGTGATAAGAGTTGTATGAGCCCCCAATAAAATGATTTTTAAAAAATCATTTATTTTTTAAAAGAAAATAAACAACCCTTCTTATCCCTATAATCATAACCCAATCTTTTATTCATTTATCTTTTAGAGTTACAACATAGTGCAATCTCTAAGCACTGGTTTATTTAGGCCGGCCCAGGGCACATGAATCAGGTGGTTTTATCTTTTGTTCCTGTCCTGCCATCCCTAACCTGTCAGGCCGTCTGGAATCTATACCATCAGGCTTGCTTGTTCTGCTTCTCTACCCTTTTATCATGGTTCCATTAACTCACGTCCAACGATGTCAAGAGAATAAATAGCCCAATAAAACAAAAGAATATACTCAGACTTAAAAAGAAAGAAACATTCAAGAAATACATAAATCATACTGCATGACAATAGCCGAGAAGATTGCAAGGGAGGATCTTTGTGTTTTCTGTAGAAGAAAAGAAAAATGCAATTTCCATGCCTTGCATCACCCCTTGACAGCTGGAATTATTGTATGTTTGGGCACGGAAGAGAGGATGGACATCAGAAATAATTTTGCCTGAAACAGGCAGAGTTCAATAGAGGATGGCCACATATTTTCTCCGGTGATGTTATTTTTATTCTCCGGGACAAGTCACACCTGATTTTAATCTTCATTTTTACCTATGAAATTCTTAATCATGGGTGCTTCTTCCTCACAAGGTAAGCGCGCGCACACATTTAGAGCATAAGCTTAGCACTCTGCTCCTCTTACTTAGTGTCATACATTTATAATGAGGCTCCTGTCTCTGTGAACTAGTCCCAGATAAACAGCCCACCTGTCCAAGAGTAATAAACACCTGGAATACGGGTTTCTAAAAGCTCAAATAAAGATAAATTTGTTAGCCTGACCCAAATGTTCTCTGGATCTAGAATTAATCTAATGTTATCTGACATTTGGCACTTTATCTTAACCCAAAAGACCACTCTTTGATCAAGGTTCCATCACTCTTCTTCGAGAAATGACTGTTGTTTGACTTCCTGGAACAATGTGCTTACCAAGTGCAGCACACAATCCAAGTGGAGGGCCCGGGGACTCATTCCAAATCAGGTGGCTGGTGCTGGGATCAGAGCAAATGCAAAGCTAACCTTTGATTCCCTTAGATTTCCTACATGGCTTGATTTTGAAGCAAATTATGCAAGCATTTAACAATACACTTCTGAGATCTCTCAAACGAATCTCAGAATTTTACAATCGAAATAACTCAAGCACCAAGAATTAATTCCCCTGAGGTCACACAGATCTTTGTGACAGTGCTGACTTCTACCAGAGCATAATTTTGTTTTTATGTTGAAGTATAGAAAAAGTGGCACTATTTAACACTTCAACTATGTGTTTTATACTTTTAAAATGTTTATTTATAGTAAACAAAGCAATTTTTTCCTGTCAGTATAAAATTGGGTTGGCAAGCAGCTGGCAAGCTTATAAGGCAGCTTTTATAGATTGACAAGTAATTACCTTGCCCTCCTATGAAATACGAGATTGAGTACACTAAGCTTTGAGAGAGAGATGGCAACATAGCAGCGGAGAGAAACCACGGAGAAAGTCACCAGTCACCTACAAAGAAGCGTCTACCTGTCTCCTTTGTTAAATAAGACTAGCTATATTCATAGCAATGCTATTATAATTTAATCTAATCAGACCTCTGATATTGTCTCAGAATAACTTTTCAAAGGGCAGTAGTAGTCATATAATTGTCAATTTAAGAATTATGTGTGTAGGGGTAGAGTACAGCTTGTCAATCAGATCATAGCCAATGAGGCGTCTCTGTGGGCATGGACTTCTCCTGAGAATTCTGGGAAATCCTGATTTTCCTCCTTGGAGTTGGGGGATATCTCTCTCTTCTCTCTTCTCTTCTCTTCTCTTCTCTTCTCTTCTCTTCTCTTCTCTTCTCTTCTCTTCTCTTCTCTCTCTCTCTCTCTCTCTCTCTCTCTCTCTCTCTGTGTGTGTCTGCCCCTTCCCTGGGAGACATTGCAGCTGACAAGACACATGTTATTGCCTTAATTTCTTGAGCTGGAAAAGCCAACTGAACCTGCCTTCATGCAACCAGACTTCTGAAGTTGGAGAAACCACAGAGAGAACTCTGCCAGTGCTGAGATGCTTACAGTTCCACTGGATCCAAAGACTTTCTACCCCCTGGCTCGTGATCGGTCTGCATTTGACATCACTGCATGTGTTTTGTGAGTCTGAAGAGGACTTTATAGATTGGTATCAGGCATATGGGCTTATATCAGACTTATGACCTTGGATTTGACTGGGTTGGGAAGCTTTCTTAATGTATAATTACCTTTTATATAAAACTCTCATATACACATGAGTGTCTCCATGAATTTTTTTCTGTAGTCTATCCAGACTAACTCAGGGCTCTTTGGAATCTTATTTTTTTCTGATTAAATCCTACCTTTCATTTTTTACAAGTCTGAACTTTGTCTAATTCAAGTATATCAACTCTTCTAGGCCAGCTTTTGCATGTACCTATAGCAACTGTAAAATATCCTGGTCTGAATTAGTCCTCAGAGTCACACCTTTGCCCTTCAACACTGCAAAGGGCTCTTTTACAACACATTTGATCAGTAGAATATGTTTCTTGACTGTTCCTATGACAGTTCCTACGACAGATTCAAGTAAAATGAAATTCTTGGCATCAATCTTTCCTCTGGTTATCATAATGTTTTCACTGATTCAGTTGTGAAGAGTTTTGTTTTCATCACATTAGGTTGTATAACCCAGACTGAAGACTGAAGCCTTCCACCTTCATCAGCAGGTGCTTTTAATCCTCCTCGCTTTCAGCAAGCACGATTGTGTCATCTGCATAATACAAATTGCAAAAAAAGCTGTCTTTGAATTCATTTGCCAAGTTCTCCTTAACATAATTCAATTTCTCAGATTATTTGCTCAGCCTCTAGGTTGAGTAAGTGTGGTGAAAAGTTAAAACCCTGTCACACATCTTTCCTGGTTTGAAACTACTCAGTATTGTTCTATTCAAATGGCTACCTTTTGGCCTAAGTATAGGTTCCACGTGAGTACCATTAATTGTTCTGGAATTCCTTTTTATTCAATGTTGGGTTGTAGGATTTCTTTATATACTCAAATATTAAACTCTTATCAGATGTATTTATTTCAAATATATTCCCCATCCAAAGGTTATCTCCTCAGTTTGTGAACAGAGTCCTTTGATGTTCAAAAGCTTTTAAATTTTTGATGAATTATAATAGATATATGAGGGGGATACCTCTGGCTTTCATAGACACACTACTCCTCCATCTCCCCCTTCCCCTCCAAAAAAAAAAAAAAGACATTGAGAAACTCACTATGAGTTAGTGTACACAGTGGCATCACCTGGGAAGTTTCTCTCTAGTCACAGTGAAATTTTTCATAAAAGCAGTTTCCCTCAAACCTTGTTTTTTTGTGATGGTCAATTTAGATAATAGTATGTGGCTGTGAAATTTTGTTTCCTGTTTGGGAGAAATGCCACAGAAAATGTTGTGAAATTAAACACAGCTTGCAAGGGCAATGCTATGGGAAAATTGCAAGTGTACAAGTGGATTTCTATTTCAAAAGATGAAATGTTGATTGATGATAAAATTCATTGTGTATAGTCTGTCCATCAACTTTCCAAACAGATGTAAATGCCATGTTGTAGTTATTTTGTGTTTGTCCTACTTGGTCAGACTGTTAATTATGCTTTCTATTTAGAGGTTCTGAAAAAAACAGTGTAACTGTGTGTGACAAAAAAAATGACTTATTTTTGGTAGACAGGGCACGGGTTTTGCCACCAGGACAATACACCTGGCTCATGTAACCATCTCAGTGCACCAGTTTTTGGTACATACACACACACACACACACACACAAAAGATGCCTTTCTTGCCCCCATACACCTTACACACCTGACCTCTCTTCTTGCAACTTCTTTTTGTTTCTGTGAACAAAGGGGCATGAAAGACAGCAATTTGATGATGTAGAAGAAGTGAAGAAAAAAAAAACTAGCAAGGTGCTGTCAGTCATCCAGATGAGTTTGAAAACTGTTTCCAAGAGTGGAATCACAGGTTTGACAAATGTATTAAGTGTAAAAAAATGAAATACTTAGCTTTAAAAAAAATAAATCCCATTGTGGGGGGAGGGTACCACTTGTATTTTGTCTTTTTTGCTCACGTGTTTGGATCTTCATAGGATTTTATTGAATCTGCAAATCAATTTGAGGAGTATTGGCATTTCAATATTATAAACTCTTGCTTTTCATGAGCATACAATGGCTTTCCATTTATCTACCAAACCCCAAAGCAAAACCACTGCCACGGAGTAAATGCTCACTCACAGTAACTCTGTACAGGAGTTCCCAGACAGTAAATCTGCACAGGAAACTAGAGGAACTGTTGATAGATTTGAAATATCAACCTGTGTTTAGCATTCCAACACTAGTCTTCAACACCACCAGAGTTCCTCTCCAGTTATTTGTCTCCTTTAATTTCTTTCTTTCTTTTTTTTTTTTTTTTGTGGGCATCACTGCCTCTGGAGGTCATGGGCACTACCCAGCCACTGCTGGATTGGAACCGCCAAGCCCGCGGGCCGCAGTTCCGCACTCAACCACTTACGCCACCGGGGCTCAGCCCTCCTTTAATTTCTTTCAGCAATGAGTTGTGATCTTCAATCTTGCTCTTCTTTCATTAAATTTATTTCCTCTCATTTTATTCTTTTTAATGGTATTATCAATTCAATGGCTCCTTCAATTTTATTTAAGTTTTATTGTTAGTGTATAGGAATATTCTTGTTTTTTTTCAAATTGATCTTTTTTTAAATGTTGTTCCTTTTATTTTAAATATGAAAAAGTATGAAAAAGTAAACAGACCCACATTTAAATTAAGGCTAAAGAAAGGTTAACAGCACATGTACAAAACTCACCACGCCCTCCAACATCACTGTGACAGTGTGACAAGGCGCCGGCCCTGCCAAATCCTCTTTGTTCTCTGACAGGGGAAAGCATGCCAAGTACTGGGCATGGGCTTTGGACAGCAGCCAGTCTCCAAGGAGCAGAGAGAGCAGCGGGCTAACTTCCTACAGTCCAATCTCTCATGATCCATGACCACTCTGCTTTTTCATTTCAATGAACTTTCATTTCGGTTTCATTGCAGGTCAAGTATACAAACTGTTTTATACTGAAGCCATTTCAAGTCAGTTGCTCCCCAATTACATGTGAGAAAGCAAAATCATCACATGTACAATCTGCCTCCAGACCAGGACATCTATACATAGACTGAAATGCCCATGAGTTCAGACACTAGTGGTCTTTAATTCCAAGAGGCCTGGGAACCCTGATCTTCCCTCCCTGATCTTATTCATCCATAATCACATGGGCAACCCTTTTTCCTGGATCAGCTTCCTTGTGCACCAATCACCAAACTAAACATGAACATTTGAGTTCCATCATGTGCCTAACGCAGGGTAGGAGCATATCTATTTTTGAAAGGGAGGAAGTTTTACAATACTTACACATTTGCAACATGAAAGTCTTCTTTTTACATGAAACAAGGAAAGAAAACGAAAATACTAATGAAATAGTAGACAAAGCCTTGAAAGGAATAGCTTCTATGTTCTACTGCTGGTTCATCCAAAGACTCCCACGGCCTCTGGTTACAACATAATGGACCAGTCTTCCCCCTCAAACCTCTGAGGGCCTCTTGAAATGCTGTAAAATATTCAGCATCTCATGAAACCTCTTGTCAACTTTCAAAGCCGTGAACTCCTTCATGTCGGCTTCCACGATTAAATAATGACCTTTGGTATCCTTTGTTTTCTCTTCAATAAATCTGTGATAGAGGATTCTGGTCATAGAATTCATAGACTTCTTGGGCTGGGGAACAATCTGATTTTTACTAACTACTGCCTTGTGGATTTCTTTAATAACATCATTAATTTGACGATAACTTATGTGGGATTTCATGTATGAGGAATACCATTGAACTCGTCAGAAGTGATGAATGAAGTTTCCTTAATGTTTGTTTGTCTTTTCATGGGATTTGCTGAAGGGGGCCGGTTCCACATCCTTGACTGATTCTTTGGATTCAGATGCAACCTTGTTTCACAGTTCTTGGTTGCTGGGACCAGAGGCAAATGGGCAGTAGTGTTTTCTTGGAGATGATGAACATCTTTGTAATCTTCTTCAAGAGCCTCAGAACACCTTGAGTGAATTGCTGGTCTGTTCTTGATACTTTATTTCCAATTGCAAGTTATTAAAATTTTTGTTTACCACAATGATCTCATCTCCAATTTTATTTAATATATTCTTTACAGTTTCTTAATGGCAGTGTGTTTAATATTGCCGATCTTTTCATTAATGCATGTGCATAATTGTTCCAAGTTGGAGGAGACCATTGTTTAAGCTCATACTGATCCAGAGACTGCTGTCCACTCCGAATTGATCTTGTATTATATAACTTTGCTGATTTCATCTATTAGTTCTGAAAGTTTTGTGTGTACATGTGTATTTCTTAAGGCTTTCTATGTAAAAGGCTATAGCATCTCTGAATATAGTTTTCTCTCCCCTATATGAATGAACTTTATTTCTTTTTCTTGTTAAATTTCCTTGTCTGATGTTTCTAGTAAGGAACTTCGGTTGCACTGTGATCACTACTGGGCTGCTAACACTAAGATGAGCAATTTGAAACTACTAGACACTCCCTGGGAGAAAGGCCAGGCTTTTTACTCCTCTATGCAACTACAGCCTCAAAAACCCACAGGGGAAGTTCTACCTTGACATAGCGTGTCACTGTGAATTGAATCAACTCAATGACAATGCTGACTATTTGTGGTACCATAGTGAATAGAAGCAATGAGAGTAGACTTGCCTTGTCACTGACCTTACAGGAGCTGTAGCCAGTCTTTTTTTTTTTTTTGGCATCACTGACCTCTGTTGATGGGAGTAGGAGGCCCAGCCTTTGCTCCTGTGGAGCCGCTGCTGAAATTGAACCTCCATCCCAGTGGGCCGCAGTCCCGCGCACAGCCACTGCGCCACGGGAGCTCAGCCTGTAGCCAGTCTTTTATCACTCAGGATGATATGAACTATATGTAAGCTGTTACTGACAGCCTTTATGTGATTGAGAATGTTTCTTTTTATTTCTAGTATATTGAGTACCTTTAACATAAAAGGATACCCCAAATTGTATTTCTCTGACCTTGGAGATAATCACTTGTTGGTGGTATTTCCATCCTCTAATGCAATTAATATAGTTTCATTAAATTATTTTCATATGTTAAACCACTTTTACATTCCTGAAATAAATCCCACTTGGTCATGTATATTATTCATTATATGTTGCTGGAATTAATTTTCTGGTATTTTACTAAAGATTTTTACATCTATAATCATGAAGGATATTGGTCTATAATTTTCTTTTCTTTTTTTCCAATAATTTTATAGGGGGCTCTTCAGCTCTATAACATTCGATACATCACATTTGTATCAAGCATATTTGTATACATGTTGCCATAGAATTTTCTTTTCTTGAGATGATTTGGCTAGTTTGAGTTTTAGGGTAGTACTAGCCTTATAGGATGAATGGGGAAGTGTTCCTCTTCCTCTGGTTAAACAATATATACTTTCAAAATTTATGAAGAGTTGATGTTAACTCTGAACACCTGGTGGGAACCACCAGAATATAATTTACTTTTTGCACATGGTATATAGTAACACATTGTTACTTTAACTGGTATTTCTTTGATAGCTAGCAAGGTGAAACATTTCTCCATATGTTTACTTGCTAATTATCTGTTATATATATTTTGTTTCTGTCCTTTGCTAATTTTCATATTGAGATTTTTGTGATTTTCTTATCAATTTTAATGAGTTCTTTAGAAGAATAGGCCTAGATCATTACATTGTTAACCCAGTCATTTTTTTTGTTGTCCAGAATTATTTATAGATTTTAGGCACAGAGAACATAAGGCAGAGTTTATAAACAGTTCTGTTTATAATAATTTTCTCACAGCTTTTCTCTGTTGGCATATAAAATTATTCCATATTTAAAGGGGAAGTAGGAGGCTAAAGATCTAATTAAAAATAAATTTATGTCCCTTGACTCACAGATAAATGTTTCCATAAATTTTTCTTTTCTTGGGTAAGATGCTGAACGAGGCTGATGGAGTACACAGACCCTCGTGAACGAAGACACAAAACCAAATGAAAGAAAGATAGACGACAATTCTGGGACCCTTAGATTGATAGGCAAGACTAAAGAAATTCCTGAAGTACCAACCAGCAGAAGAAACTGAACACAAGGAACCAAACAGGAAACAGGCAGGTAAATTGTCAGCTGACCTGATGCAATACAGGCATCTTGAACTTTTGCAAGCAGCATTCAATGAAGAGAGCCAAGAGGCATGCTGGTGCTGATCCTGAGACAAGTGCAATCCTGCCTGTTTCTCACATCCTCCTTTTGACAAGAAGTGTAACCAAACTCCCACCTAACACTTTAGAACTACCCCCACCCCCAAATGTTGGATATTCAGGCATCCCTGGACAGGCAAGAGCTCCTTCTAAAACTAGTGACCCTGCCTCTAGCTGCCCCCCTGAGCCTGAAAGAGTTCCTTCTAGGAATAAACTCTCTGACTTCAACCACCATCCAAGCGGGTGCAAACTGTTTCTGGATCAGGTGGCTTGACCCCAGATAAGACCTAAGCCATCAGAGACTCACTCGATCTAAGCTATCAGAGATTTGAGCTAAGAGTGAGTGTCCAAATAATTCCTCCAGACATTATCTCTTCCCCCAGAAGCTCTTTGACTGGCAGAGGGCGAGGACACAAACAGATGTCCTGTCCGCATTTTCTCCTTTCCTTATTTGTTCCCCACCTCCCTTCTTGTGTTTTTTACCCATTTGTCCACTGCTTTCACTTTTATGTTTCTTTGGTTTCGCTATTCTTTTTCCCTTCCCTCTGCCTTTTTTCTTTTAGTGTTTTTCTTCACTATTCCCTACCCTCTCTAATTTTGCTTATTATACTTTCCTCTTTAGGTCTCTTGTTTTTATTTTCTCTTCCTGTTTTTTGTTGCTATTGTTATGAAACTTTTTTCTTTATGTTATTTGCCTGCCTTCTTCTATTTGATTTTATCTTTTCTCCTTTTCTTCATTACTGACTTGTTGCTGTTATTTCTGTTCTTCTTACTTCTTCCATGCAACAATAGACAGTTGTATCCATGTCCAAACACTCAACAGCCCTGCTTTTGTTTGAGAGTACAGAAAGGACCTGTCCTTTACTATCTGATCATTGATAGACAGCGGTCAACACCAGCCAAACCCTTTTTGAGCTGTCCCGCATAAACAGCAAACACGACTGCACACATACATGATCAGAACCACCAGAAGTCAGGTGATGTCCAAGAATATATTAACATACAATTATTACCTAAGTACAAATGCAAAACCATACAATGTTGTGAAGGCAATAGATCATGTTGGTTCACATGAAGAAGCAAGACATTTTTATGTTGTTAGGTGCCATCTAGAGAGTTCCAACCCATAGTGATTTTAGGTACCTTGTTACTCAGCTATCTTCGGAATTGTTCTTATGCTTGACCCCAAGGTCGTAGTCATGAAATCAGTTCACCTTCTTGAGGGTCTTCCTCTCCTGAGTTGATCCTCTATTTTACCAAACATGATACCCTTCTACAGAATTTGGTTTTACTTTCACCAGAAATTGGACAACATGTCCAAAGTGTGTAAGATAAAATTTTATCATTCCAGCCTCCAAGTAGTACTCTGTCTTTATTTCTTCCAAAACAGATCAGTTTGTTCTTTAATCTGTCCATGTAATTTTCAATATTCTTCTCCAACAACTTAATTGAAATCCATCAAATTTGGGGGGGGGGGGTTCTTCTTTAATCAGTGTCCAACTTTTGCATCATATGAGGCATTGAAAATACCATGGCTTATATTCGGCACATTTAGTCCTCAAGGTAACATCTCTGTTTTCCAACACTTTAAAGAGGTCTTAGGCACACACTTATCCAATGCAATGTTTGATCTGTTATAGCTACTTACATGAGCATTGATTGTGAATCTAAGCAAGACAAAATCCTTGATAATTTCAACCTTTTCTCTGTTTCTCTCAATGTTAACCATTGTTAACATTTATTTGCAACTCATACTGAAGGCTGTAATCCCTGATTTTCATCACTAAGGGCTTCAAGTCCGCCGCACTTTCAATAAGCAAGTTGTGTCATCTACATATCGCAGGTTGTTAATAATTCCTCATCCAATCCCAACACCACATTCTCTTTCACACAAACCTGCTTCTCTGATTTTTGCTCAGTATACAGACTGAATACATATGGTGGGAGAATACAACCCTGGTTCCCACTTTTTCTGACTTTAAACCATTCGTTATCTTCTTGTTTTGTTCACAAAACTACCTCTTTCTATTGCACAATGTCTACATGAGAAGAGGGAAATATTCTGGAGTTCCTATTATTCTCAAGGTTATCAATCATTTAATATGGTCCCCACAATTAAAGGCCTTTGCATAGTTGATGGATCATAGGTAAAGACTTCTGGTGTTCTCTGTTGATCTCTGAGTCAAGATCCATCTGACATCAGCAATGATATCCCTTGTTCCACATCCTTTTATGAATCTAGTCTGGCAGCTCCTTATCAATGTACAGCAGCAGTTATTGTTGGATGGTCTTCAGCAAAATTTTATTTGCAAGTGATATCAATAATATTGTTCAATAGTGTGAGCAGTCCATTGTATCACAGTTCTCTGGAATAGGCCAAATATGGATCTCTTCCAGTCAGTTGATCAAGAAACTGTCCTCCAAATCTCCTGACACAGATGAGTAAGTGCTTCCAGGGCAGAGTCAGCTTGTTGAATCATTTTAATTGGAATTTCATCAATTTCTGGAGTCTTATTTTTGGTTAATGCTTTCACTGCAGTTTGAATTTCTTTCTTCAGCATCTTTGGTCTTGTTAATTCCTGAAATGGTGACATGTCAACCAGTTCTTTCTGGTACATTAACTTAGGTATTCTTTCCTACTTTATTAGATGTTTCCTGCATCATTCAACATTTTCCTCATAGAGTTGTTCAATATTTCAACTTGAAGTTTAAGGGTTTTTTCCTTGTGTTCTTTCAGTTTAAGATATACTGAATATGTTCTTCCTTTTGGTTTTCTATCTCTAAGTATTGGCTTATTCCATTAAAATATTGTGCCGCATCTTCCTGAGCTGCTGTTTGAAAATTTTAATTCTGCTTATTAATTCATCATTTCTTTCATTTGATTTAGCTAATCTATGGTTAAGAGCAAGTTTCAGAATCTCTTCTGACCATCTAATTTGACTTCTTCTTTCTTTCCTGTTTCTGTTTAATCTTGTACTTTCTTCGTGAATGATGTTATTGATGGCCTCCCATACTCCATTGGGTCTTCTATCACAAACTTTCAGTGCATCCAATGTGCTCTTGAAATGTTCTCAAAGCCCATGTGGGTTAGATTCAAGGAAGTAATTTGACTATGGTGGCTTGTTTTAATGTTCTTCCATTTTATCCTGAATTTGCAGATGAGTAATTGATGGTCTGTCCGACAGTCAGCCCCAGCCTGGTTTGAGTTGCTGCTCTTGTTCTTTTCCACTGCCTCTTCCCACAGATACAGTGAAGTTGACTTTTGTGGATTTTCATATGGAGAAGTCCATGTGGATTCTTGCCTTTTGTGCTCTTAAAATAGATATTTGCTATGAACAAGTCAGTAGTTCTGCAAAATTCTACCATAAAATATCTGGCTTTGTATCTATCACCAAGACCATATTTTCCAACTAGCGTACCTTCCTCCTTGTTTGCATCACTTATATTCCATTCATTAATTATTAGCAATGTATCTTGATCTCATGTTTGATAAATTTCAGACTGAAGTCAGTGGCAGAATTCTTCAATTTCTTCATCACTTGTTTTTGTGGTTGGTATATAAATGAAAATTATAGTTGAATTGATTGAATTTTCTTGAAGGCAGATAGAATCTTATCACATGACTGATTTTGAAATATCATTTTGGTCAATGAATGCCATACCATTCCTCTTTATTGTGTTAATCCCAGCATAGTGAATCACATGATTTTCTGATTCAAAATGACCAATGCTTGTCCATTTCCATTCACTAATGCCTAGATTATCCATCTTCATGTGTTCATTTAATTTTTGACAGCTTCTGATTTTCCTAAACGAACACTTCCTACAAATGATAGTTCTTAATATTAGTAGTTTTTTGTAGCTGTTTCATGTTAACTTGAGTGGCACCCCCAACAGAAATTAAGATCCCCAAAACTCCAGTCCCACAAGCTTTACTTCATATCACCATGGTCAACTCCACTTTGAGAAAGCAGCTTCTGCGCAGTCACATTTGAAGTGCCTTCCCACATTAGGGGCTCATCCTCTGGCACAACTCTGGCCATTTCTACTTTTACCGTCTAGGCCTTCTGTAACTGACAATATTGTGAATCTAGACATAAGGTTTTCAATAGCTACTTCCTATCCAGAGGAAAAGAAAGTGGTGAAAATCTGAGACACGTGGAAACAATTAGCCCAATGGACTAAGAGATTGTGCAAACATCAATTTCCACAACCCTGAGACAAGAAGGAGATGGTATCTGCCTAACATGCCCAACTTCTCTGAAATGGATCACATTAGAAGATCTTGGATAGAGTGGGAGGAAAATGTAGAAAAAAACTGGAAATCATGCAAGAAACTGATAGAATCTCTGAGAATATGGCTACTGGTCATCTTTCAAATCTGGAACTAAACTCACATTGTGGCTCAGTTGCAACCAAACAATAGACTCATCTATAAGGAGAACAATGACACCAAAGAAGTACACTCATAACTTCTTTAAAGATCAAGGCAGCAGCTTTTAGTCAAGGACAAAATGCAGAAGCATTAGAAAAAAATAAAAATGGATAGAAGAAACACAGAAAAGAGATTAGATAGGCAATGTTACATTGAGAGGGTTGCTATGAATGAGATAAAATTATATATGTATGAATCATATAATGTGAAAGTGATGATTTGTTCTGTAAACCAATGCACAATTTTTAAATTTTTAAAATAAATAAAATAATGATTATAAAATTTAAATTTTTGTTGAATATTTATGTCTTTATTTTACCAAGCTAGGTGGAGTTTTCAGGCATCTTTTATCCAGGAAGTTTATGCTTTTCTCTGAGTTCTTGCTAAGATTCCATTTGATGAATTTTTCTTATGAAATAATTATCATGTCTACACATTCACTTGAAATCCCAATCCACTTTCCATAACATTTTTAGCACAGGCAGACATCAAAGAAGGAATTTTTTAAATTAACAAATATGTACACTTAAAAGTTAATTTTTCACTATATTCATGAAGAACTAGGACTATTAGAAAATATTTGATGAGCCCTTCACAGATCCTACCTTATGATTTTAAAAAAGCAGTTGAGGGCAACATGTGAATAAATATACTTGATATAATTGATGTATGGAATGTTATAAGAGCTGTAAGAGTCCCCAATAAAATGATTTAAAAATAAATAACAGGGCAATTGACATAGGCCTGATTAGAGCGTTTCAAGTTAAAATGCTACTCTCTAAAGGCCATCACAGTTGTGAGCTCCTTACGGGATATATTGTGATTAGATCTGGAAAGGAGTGAGCTCATTACATTTAAGAGATCTTCAAAAGTTCATGTAAAATTTCATTGACTTTTCATTCTTTTTTTCCAAGAACTTCATTAAAAATATATTTCATGTCAGTTATATATGTTTGGATTGGTGGATATGCATGAAGGAGGAGAATTCAAATGCAAGGAAAAGATAGAACACAGAGAGACACAAGCATATATTTCTACTATCACAGATTAGCATTCAAGTTACTCGTAAAAGCTATCTCAGGAAAGGAATTTAATCTGGTTGACTTGCAGGATTACTTGGCTCTTTGCACTATCACTGGAAACAAAACTGCCTTTTGGGCGAAGAGATATATATCACCTACTCTCTTGTCACATCGAATAGATACTACACACAGTTAAACACTTCTTCCCACTTTAACCCTACAAGAGCTATGCTTTGAAGTGTTGCGAAACAAAGGTTTCTCTAGTCAATTTTTTTCTGATCATACATGGCCACCTTTCCTATGCTTTATGAGGTATCCCTAAACAATATCTATCTATCTACATGGCCAGTTTAATAGAGCATAACTTTGTGTACTAGGAAGAAGCCCGGGTGATGTGGCTTAAGTGTTAGACTAACCCAAAGGTGCACTGTTCAAACCCACCAGCCACTCCTACTGGAGAAAGATGAGGCTGTATGCTCCTGTAAAGATTTACAGTTTCAGAGATCCCATGGGTTAAAATTTATTAAATGACAGTGAGTCTGGAATATACAGTAGACGTTCGCTAGATAGTATATAAAATAAGATCATCATCTTTTGTTTTTATTTAAAACTGATTATTAATTAAGTGAAGGTTTTTATAGCAGATCATCAGTTTTACATGCAACATTTCCTACTCATTTGTTCCAATGCATCTTTTGCAATCCCCCCAAGGTATCATCACTTCCTCCTTGTGATTTCATCCCTCCTTCTTTCCTAATACTCTTTACTTCATCCTTGAATGCACTTTTGGTACTTTGGATCCTCTTGTTTTTATAATCTTCATCTCATTCCATTCTTTGAAAAGTAGAGAAGACATGATCATAACATGCTGTGATCCTTGCACAAGTTATTTAACTTCTTTTGTTCCTAGCTTACATTGATTAAAAAAAAACAGTTGGTTGCAAATTGATTTCAACACTTTACTAGATCAGTTAGGTGAATGTAGAACTGTGCTTCACAGGTTTGCAATGGCTGATTGATTGATTTATAAAGAAAACATAACCTTGATACCCAAACTAGACAAAGACATCACAAAAACAAAAATTAAAACCAATGTCTTTTATGAATATAGGTACAGGTCAACAAGATCAACACTTTGGAAAATGCTCTCACAATTTTTTAAGGAAATAACTTTACTCCTATTTATAGATATTCTATGTAGTGCAAGTGGTTAATGCAGTTGCTCTTCAGTTTTTGGATGTTCAAGGCCACTCAGAACAACTCAGATGAAAGACCTGCCTACATATTTAGAAATGGAGAAAGTATCTTTTTTTAAAAAATCATTTTTGGGGGTCTCTTATAGCTCTCATAAAATTCTATACATCCATTAGATCCGTAGCAGTCCCTGATTTGTGTCAAGTTCAACACTGGAGTGTAGGGGTGGAGTCTAGCCTGTCAATTTGGAGGTAACCAATGACACCTATGGGCATGGCTTTCTCTGAGAATTCTGGGAAATCTCACAGTATTTCCCCCATGCAGGTGAGAGAGACTAGACTCAGTTCCTTGGAGATGCTCGACTGACAAGACAAGATGGCAGCATAGACACTGTGCCCTAGGAACTGGAGGAGCTGGAGGAGAAGCCATACAGGCTTACCCTAATGGAACCAGACCTTTGAAGGTGGAAAAGTCACAGAGAGACCCCTACCAACACTGAGATGCTTCTACTGCTAATGGACACTGCTGATGGACCCTGAGCCCTGGACATGAGGAGCCATGTGCCAGGATGTGGTATCAGACATATGGGCTAATATCAGACTTATGACCTTGGATTGGACTGGGTTGGGATACTTTCTCAATGTTCCATTCCTCTTGTATATAAACCTTTCCCTTATATCCATATGCATTTTTATGAATTTTTCTTTTAGTCTAGAAACTAACACAATATCAAACATATTTGTACATATGTTGCCATCATTTTCAAAACATTTTCTACTTGAGCACTTGGTACCAACTTCTCTTTGGAAAAATTATCTTGAATTATTGGGTTGACTTAATGAAATCACAAGGATACTTACAGTTAAGACATAGTGGATCAGAAAAGGAAAAATTATGATGGAATTTGAAGATTGAAAGATGCCTCCCTGCTGGGCTTAAACCTGCAACAAGGGGCCATGAGTCAAGAAATATAGGTAGCCTTTAGAAGTAAAAAGAAACATGAATAAAAAACATAGATTCAAGAATTAATTTTGGTCTTCAATTTAATCCTACCTTCAAACGAAGAACAATTAGTATTTAGGACATTACCCTACTCTCACGAAGGGAACAGAAGATTTGGGTGCTATAGCAAAGTGTAGTGAATAAATTAAATGGTGCTCAACTATCAAAAAGAGTAGATCTGGGGTCTTGTTTGTTTGAAAAGCTTGTTTTCAATGATTCCCTTCTCAGGATATTTGAGAGCTGGGAATAACCTGATTATAAAACAGAGATTATTGGAGAGATGACTAAAGTAGATTAAAATAATAAAGCTGACTTGAATGCTTAAAACTTTGTCTCTTGATCTCCCTTCTGATACATTTTTCCCCCAACAGTTTTATTGGCACATAATTTACATATCGTACAATTGAGTGGTTCAATTGTTCCATCATATCTAGTGGTTCAATTGTTCATTTGTACAATCACTATCACATCTATCTTAGAACATTCTCCCCACCCCCATGATTAAATTGCCTTCAATGAGTTGTGCTCTCAATGAGTAGTGCTCCCTCACCGCTCCCACCCTCATTATCAACTCCTGAAATCCCCTTTCACTCCCTGTCACCCATCCCCACCACTGCATGCCCTATAACACCTAGTATCAGTTATTATTATCATTACACTTTCACTCCTCCAGTGCTTCACAACTGAGAAACCATACAGAAAACAATGGAAAAATTGCACTAAGGTGGTAACAATAAAATCATACTGGTATAGCGTCAAAACTAAAAGCAATACATGAGAGGGAAAGGGAGAGGCCCAGAACAACATTCAAAAGGTCAGGAAAGAAATTTCTGCCATGAAAAAACTAAGAGATACTTGCATCCAGAAACAATCTCTGATAGGGTTGTTAGGAAAGTCAACTGGCCAAGGACCATGTTCAAAGCAGCATAATCAAGATTACAATGGTCTCTGCCTGATACTATGACTGTTTTGAACTCATGCCCTTGGCAAGAGCTTACAACAAATAGAGACTGGATCTGATTAAAAATTCTGCAGATGGATTTGGGGCTCCCTCTGTCCTCAACAGCCTTCCACAGATAGGGTGTTCATAATTCTATGTTGATATTTTTCACCATATTCAAATTCTGTAATTGCTATCTTTAGATTACTCAAGCTGGCGTGCTTCTTCTATGGAGACTTAGTTAACTCCTCACTTAGATGACTGCTTGTTTGAATACAAGCCCTTAAGGACCCCAGACACTATTCCAATTGATAGCCAGCCACCCTCTACTTTCTTCACCATACTTTGCTGTAGCACCCCTTTCTTCAGGGATCATTTCATGAAGATGAGTATCAGGCAGTCCATAATGTAAGAACTGATTTTTCTTAAGTTCAAGATAGGATTTAGTGTCAGACCAGAACTCATTCCTGCATCTATTTATTTTACATATTTTATTGCTGTGAATTAGGAATCAATGCCTATGTTCTGTGATTTCATAGTTCGACCACGTCAAACATAATTGTCAATTGCTTCCAAAGCCAGCTCCAAACATACTTTTCTTCCAGGCCTTCTTGACATCACTTCTTTCATATCTTCCCCATCACTACATCACCCCTCCCCAAACCTTTGTTATGTCTTCTTTTCCTGTAGTCTCAACGTCCCTGCCTTTCATCTAAACAGCAAAACAACACAGCTTCAAGAGAGTAACCGTAATGGCAGCACACCTGCCAATATACATTTGCATAAACAAAATATAATAGAATTGCTGTAACAGGACAGCTGGAATAATGTTTCTTAATACAGCATACAAGATGTTGATGTAGCAAGATCTTGTTTGTTCACTAACCAACGGCACATCGCTTTTGATACAGCTGTTTTTTGCTTCCTCAGACACCATGTGTCTTCAGAATTACGCCCTTGGGTTACAAGAATGTCTGAGGTAGTGTTCAGTTATTCAAGCTGGGATCCTGTGGTCTCACTAATGCAGCTTCTTGAGTCATGTTTCAGGATGGCTGGTCCTTGGCTAGAAGTCTGGCTGGACTTGTGCCCATTCTTCTGACTGTTCCCCCAACAGTGGACTCATATAATATTTGCCCTTTTGTACTTGACAACTTAGCATGTCTTCCAGACCTCTCCAAGCATTGAAGTGTTTCATCGCTGTTTTTTAGGACTGTGTAGTATTTCACTTTGTGTACGTACTTGAGATACTTTATCCACTCTTGTATTGATGGGAATTTAGGTTGCTTCCAGCTTCTTGCTATTGTGAATTGTGCTAAGGTGAACACGAGGGAGAGTCTGCTCATGATGTTTCTTAATTTTGGGGGTGTATGCCACAAAGTGGTATTGCTGGAGCCCATGGTAGTTCAATTGCCATCTGTTTTAAGTATTGTCATATTTTCCTCTACATGACTGTAGGTATTTTACAAGTCCACCAGCAGTGGCTATGAGTACCTGTGTCACCACAGCCTCTCCAACATTTGCTATTCTCAGGTTTTTAAAACTGGACCACAGTAATGGCATTAGGTATTATCTCCTGGTTGTTTTGACTTTTTTTTCCTGAATGGCTAATGGCCTGGAGTCTTTCCTCATGTGTTTATTAGCCATTTGAGTGTCATCCTTGTAAAATTATGTGTTCAGGTCTTTTGGGCATCTTCTCAGAGGGCTGCGAGGTTTTTTTTGTTGTTTTGTTTTTGTCTATTCTTTCTATTGTGGCTTTCAGCTTAATAGTGCAGTGGTCAGAGAAGATGGATTAAATGATCTTTTTGTGTTTGAATTTTCTCAAGCATTCTTTATGTCCTAGCATGTAGTTTATTCTAAAATATGAGTCATATGCATTTGAGAATGTATATATATTCTTTGAGAGTGTTGTATTAAAATCACCTACCATAATTGTTGACCTAGTGATTCCTTCATTCATTTCAAGAGTCTAACATTGGGCACATATATGTTTATTATGGTTATGTGTTCTAGGTCTATAGGCCCCTCAAGCATTATATAATGCCCATTCTTGTTTCTGGTTATCTTGAGATCTATTTTGTCATACATTAATATTGCCACCACTGCTTGTTTTTGATTGCCATTACCTTTTAGATTTTTACCACTAACCAACTGACTGCTTGATAAATTATAAATTATTTTCATTATTTTCATATCTTACACCATTCACTGTCTCCTTTCACCCACAGCTTCTGTTGTACCCCTTGGTGAAGTGGGTTGGTATGTGTTGATCATTGCTATCGGTTTTCCCTTCCTCTTTCAACAATATTCTCTTGAATTCTCTATTTGGCAATTCAAGAGTTGTTGCTTCTGTGTAAAAAGTTAAGTTTGGGTCATTTTCAGCAATTTCTTTTTGTTTCCCATTTGTGGTAGCTGTTGGTGTTGGCTGAAGTTTGTGGAATCATGGATGAGTTGAGGTGCTGAGCCAGCTTCTGTGACTGGTAGAGAGGAGAGGCTGGCTCTATAGGTTAGGGAAAATCATCTAGGTGCCAGTAAAGGTATTAAGTATAGATTATTAGAGTTTGTTAGTTAGGTGAATAGGAGAAATGAGATATTGGTGCTGCCAGAGAGTATTTTTTAGTTAGCAGTGTTACTCTTAGGAAGCCTGCCTATGAGATGTGTTCATTTTTCCCCTTTCATTCTTTAACTTTTAGTTTTGTATTTAAAAAGAAGCTCTTATGGATATTGTAACAATCAATATTTCAATTAGATCAAGCATAATTATACAAATGCTAATACCACCGATTTTATTTCTTCTGGAGGTGTGTTAATTTTTAATGAGTTGGCTTTTACTTCTTCTTGAGGTGTGCTAATTTTTAATGAGTTAGCAAAAAGGTTTATGAGAGATTCATTTTAACTTATTAGGTTAGAGGAAAATGGGTATTGCCCATTTTGAAGTGCAGGAAGCCGGTTCTAGAGCAGTGGTTCTCAACCTTCCTAATGCCGCAACCCGCCAACCATATAATTATTTTCCTTGCTACTTCATAACTGTACTTTTGTTACTGTTATAAATCAGATGATCCCTGTGAAAGGGTTGTTAGACACCCCCAAGGGGTAGGACCCTCAGGTTGAGAACCGCTGTTCCAGAGGTTGGGGTACATGATGGGTATATTAAATCTAACAGTGTTCCTTATGGATCCTGTTAATTATGAAAGGGAGAGTACCATCCTTCTATTATGTGTGATCTATAACAGAAGGCCCATTTATAGTAGATTGTTGCACAACTCAGAATTTTCCTCTTCTTACATATGGTCCCAGAGTACATATAGGCTATTGTAGCTAGTTCCCCAGGAAAGAGGGTCTTCAGATCAGAAGGTGGTCTGGGGCAAGGCCAGTGGGACCCTGTTTACTGGTTACTTTGTCAGAGGTAGACAAAGGTCTCCAAGTACCCTGATGTACTGAGTTCAAATTCCTCTGTGGAGGAAAGGAGAAAAGGGGTCCTGTGTCTTTAAGAGTTGTTAGGTTATCCTGGTATCTGGAACTGTGCAGCACTGTCTCCAAAGGAACGGGGACAAGATTGCCAGAATGGGTCTGGGACTCACTATGCCTGCTCTTGGCTGCCCTGTTGACTCACCTCCACATGGTTCAATAGGTTGTGTGGTCCCCGTGGTTGGGGATCTGGATCGGTGGGGTCTTTGCTTGGTTCTTCTGGTCTGGGCAAGGGTCTAATCTATTTCTATTTTTAGCAACTCAGGGCTGATCCCCGTTATTCTGCCTCCCCTTAGTCCCAGGCAGCTTCTCTCTGAAGCACCAGGGACCTAAATTTTGCGGCTGGATGCTCTGGAAATGGCACCGGGGTTTCCAAAAGGCAGACATCACCCATCTCTGATTTTTGTAAATCTGTGTCTATGTATCTGGTAGGCCTCATGGAACTAAGGTGAAGGGGTGGCTGACGCCATCTCTCTTGTCCTGGCAGAGGAGCACTAAAGCCTTGGAATGGGCGCACAGAGAGGGAACTGCTGGGCTGACTGCTTGCAGGTAACCTTTTGGAGGTTCTCTGTGGGGTGTGGGATTATGACCTCCTCTCCAACCACAGTCTGTCTGTGGGTGGTCAACCATGCTGGTGAGTTGTGGATCTAGGTGAAGGGGGGTGGCAGATTCAGCAACCCTGAGGGCAAGCACTGTGAAGTTAAAGTGCTGCAGTGAGCTCTTGAATCATGCTGTGGGTGAAAATCTGAAGGGGAATTTTGAACCACGAACCCTGAGTTACTGTGATTTTAGTTCTAGAACTTGGCTTCCAAAGTCGGCTTCCTTACTTGATTTTCTGTCCTAATGACAAGAACACAGAGTAGGTGATTCTACATAGATATCATCTTCCCAGAACAGTCTTCTTATACACTTGTGCTTGATCTGGTTTCTAATATTTTCTGGTTTTTTTCATATTGGAGTTTGTTGTATTTTGTCATTATTGGTAGACTTCTTGACTCTCTTGTATGCATTTTTCTGTTTTTCAGCATATTAAACCCAAAATACGTGTGTCTTTAGAGACAACAAATAGAATCAGGGTTCCTGGAGGGGATGGAGAGAGAATTGATAGGTAGCGCTAATATCAAAGAGTTCAAGAAGGACGAACATGTTTTGAAACTGATTGTGGGAGTGATTCCACAACACTACTTGCAATGATTGAACTATGGAGTGGTATGCTGTCTTGATTTGTTCCTCATAAAATGGTTTGAAGGGTGGGGGTAAGAGGCATGGAAAAGAATCCCCTATAAAACCTCCGGAAGAAATAGAGGCTTGCCAGCATCTTGATTTTAGCTCAAAGAAACTGATATTGAACTTCTCACCTCCGGAATGGTAAGATAATAATTTTTGTTGTTGCAGTCCACTAAACTATGAATTGGAACAGACTCAATGGCACTTAACAATTACAACAACAATCTGCTGTTTTGTGATCAACAGTTACAGCAACAATAGGAAAGTAATACACATACTAAACATAATCTCTTGAAGAGGTCTGTAGTGTCCTAAAGCAATGAAACATGAGTACCTTCTCCATTATTGCCCACAAATACAATTGGATATTTATTGTTCACATTTATTCTATCTCCAAAGCTTTCTTAATGTGTTTATTCTTAGAGAGTCACACCTGCAGGCAGCTCAATGACCCGACTCTCTGCCTGTGTAAATTAGAGCAGCCGACACACTCAGAAATGGATAAGAAGTGCCAAACATTCTTCAAAGTCTATCACCTTTAAGGAACACTTCAAGGATTTGAAATTTCATATTTAAAGTCAGGCTTTTGAAACTAAACATCTTCCTCTCAAAAAAGTCCAGCACTGGAAAATCTAAAATTTCTCAGTTTAATTTAAAATTTTTATTCATAAACACAGTCCTTCTCAAACATATATGTCCTCCTTCTAAGCCAATGAATGCATTGACTCCATGTTGGTGAGAAGTAACTAAGGTTAATTTCATTACAATTTAATGATCTTCATGATTTTAGAATGGTCTATTATATATCTATTCTAGAATTCTTCAACTTTGACTGGACTTCTTTATTCTTGCCCATTTTTTGCTAGTACAAAAAGATGCAGAAAGGAAGAGTCTGGTACATAGTTTCAAACTGCTATATAACAGTTTCTTTAGAGGAAATACTAGGAATCAATATCTAGGTCAAACTATATGTGTATTTTAAACTTGGAAACATATTGCCAAAGAGCTTTTCTTTGGTGGTTGTGGTACTTTCATAATTTCATATCAACTTAAAGATATCTAAAAGTGTAAGGGTGGAGTTAGTCTGTCAATCAGGTCACAGCCTGATTGTGCCTTCTTTTTGTGTGTGTGGGTGGGTGGGGGGCATCACTGCCCTCTGGTGGAGAAGGTGCCTTCTTGTGGATGTTACTTTCGCGTAAGGAGGGCCCTAAGAACCTCCCTCTTTCTCTCTATCCTCCTCTTCCTGCTGGTGGACAGTTGCTTCCAGAGCCCTGGAGCTGCATCTACCACCACTGGATCCACAGGAGTTTGCACCCACCGGTCTGAAGATATTTCTGCATTCTGCACCGTTGCATGTGGTTTTGTGTGTCTGAAGAGGGGCTTATGGACTAGCATGGGACTTTCAGACTTGAGTTGGACTAGGCAGGGTTTTTTCCTGATATGCAATTACTTCTTGATATAATGCTCTTTCTTATACATATATGAGTGTTTCTGAATGTGTTTCTCTAGTCAACCTGGCCTAACACAGTGGCTGAAGTAAATTTGGTTATGTCAACTTTCTGCAGCACTAGGAGAATTCATGCTATTCTTTCTCCTCAGGCTTAAGAAACCAAAAATAGTATATAATAGTGCATTACATAACATATTGGGTTAATCACCTTCTTTCTTGTTTATCGGTCATTTCTATTTCTGCTCTGGGTTGTCAGCCATATTCGCAGACCACATTTCTCTGTCATGTTAATATTTATCTTTTATGTCATAGCAAATCTTTTTTATATGTGTTTAAAAGGCAAACTTATCTTTTTACTTTTTATTTATATTTACTTTGTATTTTATTTTACTCTTATGGTTCCTCTACCCCGTGAGGTTGTCAAGTATGTCAATCAATCCTTTAAATGTTCTCATTTTGGTACATTTTAGCAATTAATTTTAGTGCCTTCTGTGATTTGCAGATTAACTAGGAAACATTTTTCAACATTTTAAGGGCACCTGTCAATGGACTTCATTTCATAATAAATAATTAAATGTGTTCAGATATAACTGAAGGTTTGGGAGTCCCTAAAATCTGTCAGGCATAATTGAACAACTATCTGAAATAGAGTTATAGCAACATGCCCCCATGGAAGCACAACCATCTCATGTTTACGGTCTAATAATGTTATATTTCACATTTGGCTTTCTCCCCCCTCCTCCCACGTCTACAAAGGAATAGACTGTCTTGAACTTACTCATCTGAGATCTCACCTTTGGTCAAGCCTGTCCTTTGCAGAATTGCTTGAATTTTCAAGAGAATCAGAACACTTAGGTGAAGATAGTTTCCGTCAATAGAGACTCTTGCTAGCAGCTAGTGACACATCTGTGACAAGAGTCAAATCGCTGTTGTGTCCACTGGGATTCTCTCTGAGTCTGTTGAAAGGTTAGTGCACTTTGGCAGCTCAGATCTGGTGTCACTGAGGAAACACAACTAGGGAAGCTCACTGAGACAGTATTTACATTGGACAACCACATCCACCCTGTAGACTAAAATGAAGTCAATTCAGCTGTACAATTTAACCAGTTATGAAAGTGAACAATTCTCTGTGTTAACTAAGTTAACCAGTGGTTTGGGATTTGATCAACCCAAACTCTCTTTGGATTCCTTAAAACACAGAATCCTCAAACTATGGCCGATGGGCCACATGCAGCCCACCAAGGATATTCATCCAGCCGCTAGGTGTTTTTGCCACCGCTGCCTGTCCTGCTTAGCAGTCAACTCGTGCTGGGCCCACAGGGAATTTGTTCATAGTTTTGTTGTTGTTGTTTGTTTTTTTAACTATAGTCTGGCCCCACCAGTGGTCTAAGGGACAGTGAACTGGCCCCCTGTTTAAAAAGTTTGAGGACCCCTGCTAAACCATTGTGATGGTCTGATACCAGCGCATATATTTTATTTCAACACGCTGTTGCCCATTTGTGAACATGTGTGTGTTGGAGGAAAGTATTTAATAAAAAGTGACATCCAAGCCATGAAACTGTTTGATAAGTACAAATGTATTCACACGGGAATTTTGCTTTTTTTTCAAACATCAATAACTTCTTCTATTAGATTCTTTATGAGATGATATAATAATTCTTTAAATAAACACTATTATAATGATGTTCCAGATCGTTTAAAAGAGCTATGTAAAAGATATTGGTAAATATTACAGGCAATAAAAAGAATGAGCATAAATTTAAAAAGCACATTTGTTAGAGTCTCCCCTTAATGTAGTTGTACCAAGTAAGATTTATTTCATCAAAGTGATACACATATTCAAGAATTGTTAAACTATAAGAGGAAACAAAACCCAACCCATAGTTATTGTGAAAATATATTCTGTCTCCCCCCCAAAAAATCCATACTATATTAAATAATTCTAAATGTCAAATAGCTGGAACGCAATAAAATCTCTGATTTGGTTTTGCTAAAACAGCCTGGTTAAAACCTAGGTCTAAAAAAAAAAAAAAAAACCTGAGTCTGGAGGTAGTATGTTGTTCTCCTGATAAATTCAAGTAGCTTGGAAGAAAAAATTGCTGAGATAGTCGCATCTTATAATCTTAACTACAGATATTCAGAAAGCTTTGATACCTCTTGACCACACTCTATCTAAATCAAATCCATTTCTTTTGCTCAAAAAGTGCAGGAAGACTTGCCTGAAGCTATGATTAATGTTGAAATACCAACTATTTTCTTGATAATTTTATTTTTTAAAGATAACTCTGAAAAAAAATGTTTTCCTATCTTGACAATGTGTTGCTATTTATTTTTCCTGCAACTCTCCTTGCTTTCTTAATACATACAGTTTTTCTCCTTTGGAAATGAAACCACAGTTTTACTAACAGTTAATATATTTCCCAGATCCTCATTCCCTCAGCTTTGGCTCCTTGATCTTTCCCTTCAACAGTGCAAACTTCTCTTTAGCCATTTCTTTCTAAAGATGTCCACTGGCTTTTAACAATTAAATTTTCAAAGAACCAATCAAGCGCTCTTTCTAAATGGTTTTCATCTCTGGCCTGTTTGGCAATTATACTTACTGATTTATGTGTGTCCGGAATGTCTAGCTTCCATATCAGGCTTGTTATCACTTGTTACTTTGGCAAGATCTTTATCATATCCAAATTGTACAAATTTGTTTTCATTTTCCTTGTTAAAGAGACAGGTTTTTTTTTTTAATGACTTCAATGTCACAGACATTTTGGGGACATAATTAATTTCACGCTTATCCTCATGCCCTAGAAAATTCCCTTCCCTTATTATATCTACTTCCCTTGCTTGACATATTTCTTAACACCTTATTGATTAGTGTTAATCCATTATATTGCAAGAATATTCTGCTTACTTGCAACTACCTGTTTTTTCAACTCAAACCTTGTCTCTTACCTGCTCTGCTCAATTTGTTTCCCTGTCCCCTATTCATTTCCAACATGGGTTGTATTCATCAGAAGATACTTTAGGAGTATGCTTTCAGGCGACGTGTGGTAGCTTTTGCTCTACAGAATCCCATTCTTCTCCTTTTTTCAGAATCTTCATTCTTAAAGGATATGCTGGGTTTTAATTAAAACCTTTAAGATTGAATATTTCTTTCATAATCTCCAGGTTTTAATATATTTCTCTCCCTGCGCACTTGGATTGTTTGGGATTTTATTCATTAGTTATTAGTTATTATGTAGTCAAATATTGTACAGTTATCAATACATTTCTGCAGTAATGCTAGCTTTAATATCATTTTTTTTAAATCATTTCTGTTGAGTTGATTCTTACCATGATCACCTGGGAGTATCAGTGTAGAATTGTGTTCCGGGAAAGGGGGGTGTTCCATGGCTGATTTCATTGCCAAGCCTTTCGTCTAAGGTACCTTTGAATGGGGAAACCTTCAACCTTTAAGGTAGCAGCTGAATGCATTAACCAATTGCACCACACAGAACTACTTATATCCATGGAATGCTACAAAATATTTATTTATACTTCAACATTAAAACATACTTTAATGATTTAGACATTTGAATTGCTTAGAAATATAAGATTTAGGAATAATAGTCACTCATTATAGGAATATAATGCTTATATCTGAAAATTAATTGACTTTAAAATTTTCTCTCTGTGCTTGACTCACTACTTTCTACTTAAATATTGTCTTATTTCTGCTTTGTGAATTAGAAGTAGATTCTAGTCGATGATAATTGAAAAACTTGACAAAAGTATTTGAGATGGAAATAGCATCACTTATTTATTTTGAAATGAGTCTTAGCACTGCTACGTATTATCTATAATCTGTTTGTTTTTATCTATACTAGATCTTAGCCGAAAGGCGGAGAAGTGATTTGTTTGTTATCTACAATCTTGACTAGATTACATACATGTGCCCAATGCCCTCATCTTTGAAATAATTGTTTGTCTTGGCTAGCTAAGGCTGCTATGACCAAAATAACACAATAAGATGTCATTAACAAACAAGCAAAAATTATTCTCAAGTTTAGAAGGCAAAGAGTTCAAATTGCAGGTGCCAGCTCTAAAGAATGGCTTTCTCTCTATTGACTTTAGGTCAAGGTCCTTGTCTCTTTCAACAACTGAGGCATTCAGTTCCTTGAAGATCTATATGTATCTTGGCATCAATCTTTCTGGATCCAAAGGATTCTCTTTGCTTTTGGCTCATTTCTTGGTGCTACTGAGGTTCCTCCCTCACTGCTTATTTTTCTCTCCTTTTATTTCTTGCAAGATAAAATATAATGCGGGCCATACTCAAATAAAACCACCCTTATTTGGGGTCATGACTATGACCTATGCAAGGGTGTTGCATCCCATTCAACCACAAACTCATTCTAATCCCCTTACAGCTGATCTACTGATTATATCAGAATATGTCATGGGGATGCTATGATTGTTCTTAGGTGATCATTGGCCTATTTCAATGTACAATAGAACAAAGCATGGCATAGATGTGCAGCACTCTCACAATTGTTTTTACATTGGAGCCCATTATTGCAGCCGCTGTGTCGATCCATCTTGTTGAGGGCCTTTCTCTTTTTTGCCTTCCCTCTACTTTACCAAGCATGATGTCCTTAGTAGTGATATCCTTCTCCTGTGACTGATCTCCAAGGAGCAGTCTGACGGTACTTCTTCCAAGCTCAATCCAGTTGCCCTTTTGGCAGTCTGTGACACTTTCAATATTCTTCTACAGCACCAAAATTCAAAAGCATTGATTCTTCTTCACTCTTTCTTATTCAAAATTCAACTTTTATATGTATAGTAGGTAGTTGAAAGTACGATGATTTCCGTCAGGGGCACCTTAGTCCTCAAAGTAACATCCTTGCTTGACAACACCGTTAAGAGGTATTGTACAGCACATTAACTGATCAAGAGTCATTTGATCTCTTGATACTGCTTCCATGACCATTGATTAGTAATCCAAGCAGGATCAAATCCTGACAACTTCAATGCTTTTTCTCTTTATCATGTTGCTACCTATTGTACCAGTTGTAAGGATTTTGGTTTTCTTTATCTTGAACTGTAATCCCTACTGAAGGCTGAAATCTTTGATCTTCATCAGCATATGCTTTAAATCTTCTTCCCTCTCAGTAAGCAATGTTGTGTCATCTGCATATCCAAGCTGTTAATCAAATCATCCTTCCTCAATTCCTGATACCATATTTTATTTCATATACTGCAGCTTCTTTGATAATTTACTCAGCATACAGATTGAGAAGTTATGATGAGAGGATACTTATACTTACCGTCGCCTTTCTTCAATTCCCTTGTTCTGTTTCCCACACTGCATCTTGCTCCATGTAAAAGTTACACAAAAGCACAGTGAAGTGTTCCAGATTTCCCATTCTACCTGAAAGGTCAGCCATTCAAAATCATCAGTCAATGGAAAAATGATGAACTCTTATAAAGAGCTAAGTTTCAGAAACCCACAAGGGCAGCTTTACCTGGACGTATAGGGTCATTATGAGTCAGAAACTGCTCGATGACAGTGAATGAGTGAGAATATTCTTTAGAACTTTAAGGAGTAAGGTAGGCCTGACCCAAGTCATGATATTTTCAATTGCTTTATGCGCATGTCAAAGTTGAACATTGAATAAGGAAGACGGAAGAAGAATTGATGCATTTGAATTATGGTGCTGGTGAAGAGGCTTGACAGTATCAAGGATGACCAAAAGAATAGCAATATAGTAACATGCAATTTACCAGTAATGGAAGGTGTTTAGTATATATGAAGGACATTGTCTGGGAATCAAACTTTGGACTTTTATATGAAAATTCAGAAGTTTACCACTGAATCAGTTTGCTTAGTGTATTTGCTTCTACTGGGTTTATCACTGAATCACCAATCTCTTTTAAATGTCTCCCACTGATAGAAGAAATGCAACTACAATGAAATCAGCACGTTCAAAAGTACAGCTCCATTCAAACATGTACAGGTTTATGTCAAAGAAACCGTGTTTAACATGTCTCTGTGAATAGCTGAAGACAAGTTCTCTTGGTAGCACACTTGTCTGATTCAGTGGTAAACTCCTGAGGGTGGATTTGGAGGAGCAAATTAAATATACTGATACAGCCAATAAATCAATAATCATGAAACACACTTTGTCTGTGGGCAATTTTAAGAATTGGACAAGTCAAATGTCAAAGGTGCTGATGTTGTAAAGGAGATTCAATAAGCAAGTAATGAAGGGAGAATTTAAGACAAATGATAAACAAAGGGTTAAGTCCATTCAAGACCCAGCTCATGTGTGCAGTCATCCTCAGACCATGCATTAGGGCTGATACTTTCTCATTGGTGTTTCTGTGGATTCTCAGTACATTAAGCTCTGCTGGGGAGGGCGGCCCACAAGGATTGCATAACTTTCATTTAATAGAAGAGGAAATGAGGCTAAGGAGAGGAAGTGGTATAGCGTTAGAACTTGGGTTCACATTTTTAACATACTCCAAGTTTTCTTGGATCACCATACTACATTGTAAGACACTTGCTAACATAAATTTCCTAGCTCTTTCTTGAAAGCTTTTACTTTAGTCTCGCTCGTTTGAGTCTCCCCTCTACTTGTTTTCCCTTAGGATTTTACAAGTACTATTCATAATTACAAACTTTCACAATGAAAAATGGTACAAAGAAATTTGTGTCAAGAATTCACATATTTGACATTTCTACTTCTAACTGTGAATGACTCTTCAGTTTTCATTCCATATAGTAAGGTGTGGTTTGACTGGCTCTGCTACAACGTTATTGCCCTTGGGCAAGTGAAGAAGGCTGACCAGTCATCTCATATTCGTATTTAAAATTCCTTCATTGCCAGCGACTCTTACAGTCATATACCTGCTTAATGGCAAAAGGTATGTATTATATTGTGGTATTTAAGAACTAGAGGATTTACAAAGATATGCTGAAGCTCTACGATAGTTGAAAAACTACGGCCAAAAACGGTATAAAAGAACAAGATTTCTCACAGACTTTTAGTATAACATTTTTTTTAAGATGATACAATAAAGAAGGAAAAAAAGAAACTTAAGTCATTTTCTCTGGCTGATGAAGGCCTACAAAAACCAGGAGAGCTTTCTTAATTTATTTAACACACTTTATAAAAGGCACAAAAAAAAGCAAATGGCAATTTTAAGAACCTAAATACTTATATTATTTTGCTTAAAATCAAGTTACATACTCCAATGTAAAATAAGGGTTTCAGAATTATCACAGAAGGATGAATTCATTATTAAGAATCCACAATTAAAATATTAAAATCTTGACATTATAAAAATGCTCATAAACCCACAACCACCATTTAATGCCAGGATAGTACTATAGACATTAAAAATTATCCTGATCTAGGTAGCTTATTCAAGTATTAATATTCAGAATTATCTGAGTATCGCTCAGTAATAATATTCATACATATTCAGATGTAATAAGAAATTAGAATTTTATTAAATAAAATTATTATTTCTAAATATGTTTGAAAATCTACTCTGGGTAACTTCTGGATTTGTGAACAGTAAATATGAGCACAAAATGCATATTTAAGCACGGTGAATTACATTTAATTTTTATTTTAATGATGTATTAAGTTTTCATTTTGTAAAGGATGTTAGCAAATGTATAATCACATCAGCTTTAAATATGTATTTGAAATTTCATTATTCATTTTAATATCTATATTTTAACATGTTACAGGTACATTTCTTATTAATACGATATCTTACTAAACACTCATAAAGTCAACTTAGCACTGTAAATGAATTGTTCTCCTCTACATCAATAAAATATGGGGCACATTTGTAGAATAGAATTTATATATATTTTATTGTTACATACTAAAGTAACATTAGCATATAATCAATCTTTAAATGAAAATCCAAACCTATCTGTTAACTTTAGTTTTATCTGGCATTAGAAGAAATCATCAATTAATGGTTCAGCCTATACTTACAGATGGAAATGTTACTACAAACTTACTTTCTAATATGTTCATCAAACAAATAACATTATTCTAAAAGTATTATCACCATGAAGTTGAAGCTGACTCCCAGTGACCCTCTGTATGTCAGTGTACAATTGTGCTTCCTTAGGGTTTTTCAATAACTTCACTCTTCCTGAAGGCTCTCTGAATGGCACAAATAGACTAAACTGAGAAGTTGGTGCATTGAATCCATCCGAAAGTGCTGTGAGAAAAAGCCACTATGATCTACTTATGTAAGATCACAGAAGCCCCATCTTGCTGTGAAACATGTGGGGTTTCCATGACTTGAAATTGACTGAATAGTGATGGGTGTGGTTTCTTTAGTTTTAGAATACCAGGAAATAGATTTCCAGGCCTTTCCTACGCAAAGCCAACAAGTGGGCTCAAACTGTTAATCTTTTGGTTGGTAGACAAATGCAAACCACTTGTGCCCTCCAGGACAATTAAAAACACATTTCCCCTAAACAAATAGAATAGAAAAATGCTCCCACATCCCATGTTAAAAAAAAAACCAACACTTTTCATTTGTCATGTTGTCTTTTAACTTGGGCTGTATGCATTAGCTCTAGACTTTTTATATTTTGTTTTGGGGGTCATCACTGCCCTCTGATGGTCGTGGGAGCTACCCAGCACTGCTCCTGAGAGCCGCCACGGGATTTGAACTGCCAAGCCTGCGGGCCGCAGTTCTGCACTCAACCACTTATGCCACCGGGGCTCAGCCACTTTTTACATTTTATTAGTATAGGTATCCTGTGTGGAGTTAGGAAACCTATTTTTCCTATGATTCAGAAAATAATATTTACTACTTTAGAAAGGGTGACATTTTAAAACACTGCTAATGTGAAAACAAGGATTTTCTGAGTTTTCAAATTTTAGAAGCTAGCTAAAATTTTTATAGCAAATTATTGTAATGTTTATATAATCTTGTAAAATGTAGTCTCAATCTTCAAGTATGTTATCTTTCTATGGAAATGTATTTTGAGATCTCAGGGTTGTTTTTCTGTAAAAATAATTTCATTTTTAAGGATCAGCACAAGGCTGGTCCCAATGAGATAGAATCTAAATTGGTGCCAAATGTCCAATTTTTCCAAAATGCCACATCACTTTATTATTCCTTATATTATCACAGTTCCCCTTTATATTCTTTCTTAATATTCTGCAGCCCACTGAAATGCCTCCCAAAGCCCATGACCTAAATGACTCATATGTTTTTGAAGGCTGGCAAGTCCCAAACCCAACGTTCAGACCTCTGTCTGGAGGATCCACCTGGTGCACATCAAATCTGCTCTACGGACTCATCCAACTCTTAGACTGGTGAATTGGATCAGGGAATCGCTTAATAACTCAAGTCCTACAAACTAGAAGTCAAGCAGAACAAACATGGCCAAAGTTGCTCAGCATAGCTTTAGAATTTTTACATATCTCAAAGTGAAACAGGGTCTCTCTTCCTTAAACAGGCAAAGGAACACACAGGGACTCGTGTCAAGATGGACAGCCAAGTCATGGCCCAGCAGCTTTTTAGGGTGGTTATTGGCATGTGAGCGGTGTTTATTATCAGGTGAAAGGACATGAGCCTTCATCAAATGCTTACTTGAGAAAGCTGGTGAGGGCGGCAGCTGCAGGGCCCCAAAGACGGGGTAACTTTCCGGGCTTTTTTGGATGTGTTGTAACAGCCAAATTGCTCCTTGGGACTGACCAGGCAGCAGCAGTCTTGGAGAACTTGAAAGAGGAAAATGGATTAGTTCTTGAGGCAGAGGATCTAGTGTTCCAGAAGATCCGGGACCTGAATGGCGGGCAGCGGTAGCTTCTATCTGCTTTTGTCTGCAAGCAGGGTCACAGAAGCGGAATGGACAATAGGCCGGCGGGGCGGTGGAGGGGGAGTTGCTTAGGTGGTCGTTAGGGAAGGAAGGAGGGGGTCTGGCGGGGAGGGGGGGGGGTCCTGGAATGAGGAAGTATGGGATGAGGCAGGCGTTGGTTTTCTTTTCTGATGGTTAGAATTCTCTGTTAGGATTTTCCTTAGTGTGGGTTTTGCCTTCTGAATGTGAAAGGTTAGAAGACATGCAGGTCATCCCAATGTTTCTCAACTAAGCCGATGTTGATGATTTGCCAATTAAAGGAGCAGCTTAAAATCGGAAGAACTCACGCCATCGAGTTGTTGCCGACTCAGGGCTGTCCTAGAGGAGGGTAGAACTGCCCCACCTGTGAGTTTCCGAGGCTGTAACTCTTTACCGGAGTAAAACGTCCCATCTAACTACTTCATCCCCAAGCCTCTTCTAGAAGCTAATTCTTATTTTGACCAAGGGAGTCACACCTTCTATTGAGGAGCCACAAGAGATAGCCGACTTTAATCCTGCCTTCATTAACATTACAGGTAGCTCTCGCTTCAAAATAGGTCATAGGATTTCATATATTTAACAAACTAAAGCGATAGGTTTCTGGAATGGCATAGCTTGGTTCTGGCTCCATAGTGCGGAACAGGAGTATGAAATCATGAGTTCGAATGGCAGAGGACCCACAGGAGCTAGTGCACGTGGGCGTGGTTGAGGTATGGGCTGATCTTATGGGCTGAGTTTAAGCACTGTTGTGTGATGTCATGTCGCGGGTGTCTAGCATTGTGTGGGGCCCAGGTTGAATTTCCCCATCGGTGTCTAGTAAGTGTGCCTGATTTCCCTGCAACCCTCTTATTGTGATATCGATAGCAAATTTTCATTTTCGCCTGCATTCTATGAAGACAATTCCTCTGGTCCCTAATTTAGTGACCTGTCATTAGGACAACGGTGACAAAGGCCATGTTAAATAATTCAGTCAACCCCGAGTTTAAATTCTAATAGTGTCAGTTTAGTAGAGCAATAGATTTAGAATGTTCTGTTTTCCCCACACCTATTTTCATCCAGAACCTTACATTTGTCTTAACTGTGAATCACAGTCTTGACAAAAAGAATTTTTTAGTTACTTATATGCAGGATGAATTGAGACAAAAGGCTTTGGGAATCCTATCATTCATCCTTCTAAGAGTTCATGTTTCATTCTGTTTTATTTTTTAAGGCTACGTACATTTAAAATGTTTTCTCTTCTTGGCCTTGCCTTGTTCATACCCATCCTTTGGTTCTACTTCTCTTCTGTTTTTTTCCAAACAAGCAGAATTGGATAATTGCTTTCTCCCATACATGATAATGAATGGTAACCACCGTCATAAGCAATAGTCGCCCAAAGGTGTGCACAGGCAAAGTTCCACAACCTTGAGACAGCTTAACTTCGTAACATGAGTATGTACATTTAAGGCTATGGAGGGAATGAAGGTTGAAAGCAGCTGAACTTATAACGGGGATTAGGTGTGATTATTTGAGTAAGTCTTATAAACATGGTTTAAAAACAAGGCTTAGAAAACAATCTTTTCAGAGTGAAAAGAATAAGCCCAAACTTATTACTTCAAGTCTTCTTTGACTCAAATAATCATTTCACTTAATTAGTAAACTATGAGGGAGAAAGAGGGACCTTCTTCTCCCATAAACAATTACAATCTCAGAAACTCAAAGTGGGCAGCTCTACCCTGAGCTGTGGGGGCACTGGGAGTCAGAATCCAATGAGTGAGATGGCAATGAGTGAATGAGTGAGAGAGTCTACCTTGAGCACTTGCTCCTTCAAAGATTATCTAAGTGGTATTAATTGCCATTAACAACCTGGAAAGTTAGATGAAAAACGTATGGAACTTATGTTAATGGTGGTGACATAATTTGGAAAAGAATAGCAAGAATAGTTCCACACTATATAATGGGTGTCACTGAATTGTGCATATCTAAGTCGTCAAAATTATACATATTTTGCAGTACGTATTTTCATCGAAAAATAAAATAAATTCTTTAGAAAGGAGGAGGAGTAGCCTGAAGAATGGGACAGAGTGGTGTAATGGCAAAAGCTGGAAAGATTTGAAGTGTGAGAGAGACTTGACCTTCTGTGGCTGACACTGAGCCTGAAGCAAATGAGATGTGAGTGGTCTGCTGAAGCACTCAACAAACCACCAGAACAGAAGCTCTAATGGAGCTGAGGAGAACCCCTGATTTACAACTGCATAGAACTCAATGAATTCTCACATCTCCTCTCTCACCATTTCCTAGTACTGGCCTACAGAATTGTCAGTTAATTGTAACACATTGTGGTAGTGTGTTATAGCAGCAACAGAGAACTGATACAAGCATAAATAAATTTCTTTCTTCCATATGTATTTATTAATTACCTTGTAGATAGGGCTGGTTGAAGGTATCTGTCCCATAGTGACAAACTTCATCAAAGGGCTTATCTACCACTTTTCCCAGAATTCCATTGAAACATTTGTAAAGAATTTAACAGGAGAAAACATTCACAAAACAACCAAAAACAAAGGAAGAAATTTAAGCAGATAATGGGTTTTACTGAATTTTTGGAAGATAGGAAGTAGATGGAAACATGGATGAATAAATTGGAGTGGAGTAACCAGTAAAGTGAAACTATACATCTTATAATGGAAGTGTGCTACCACTTGTCACGTTCTGGAAGACGTCACATTCCATATGGGCAGGTTTAGAAATTAAAAGGTAAGCTAGGTCTAGGTGATTGTACAAAACAATGTTTAAGTGTATGCACATTTGTGTCCCCATTGCTGTCCCAAGGCTAAAATGACAGGGAAGGGCTAAGATTTCTAGTGTTGCTTACAAGCTGCCGCCAACTAGAAAGAGGGAGAGGAAAAGACTTACTGCCTATTCCTGGAGCATATACCTGAACTGAAGACTGTAAATTTGATTTTTAAAGGAAATGTTAGAAACTTGAGAGTATAAACATAAACATCTCGCTGATTTAAAAGGGGAAAAGAAGAAAGTGGAGGAGGCAGGCAGAGGTGGGGCGAACTAATCCCTCTACTATTTAAATTTGCGAAGTAGTATGTAGAAATAGAATGAATCCCTGTGACGCTTGCCTTGGGAGTCAGGCCTTCATGAAATGCCCTCCCTTGAGTGCAGGCTGGATGTATTGATTTACTTCTAATGAATGGAATGCAGCAGAAGTGATGAGATTTCACCTGAAATGAACCCATCCCCTTTGCTTCAAATCCAATTCACAGGGTTTTTAGAGGACAGAGTAGAATTGCTCCACAGGGAGCAGACACTATCCTCTCTCTCCCATAGAGCAGCTGGGAGGGAGGTTTGAACACAATACCTTACAATTAGCAGCCCAACATTTAACCCACTACCCCTTCATCTGAGATCAGGTTCTACATTAAAACAAATAAACAGCAGCAGCAATGATTTTGTCTGGAAGCACTTTGGGAGCATTCTATGGAAAAACCTGAAGGAGTCCTTGTGCAAACGGCTAAGTGCTTCACTGCTGACTGAAAGGTTGACTGTACAACCTACCTAGGGGCTCTGTAGAAAAAAGAACCAGTCATCTGCTCTCATAAAGATTATAGCCAACCCTTCCCCACCCCCTCAAGCCCCTATCCTACATTCTACTCTGTCACTAAGGTCTTATGAGATGAAATTGACTCCACTATGTCTAACAACATTAAAAAGACTGACAACAATGATATGAATGAATTGGCAAAAGGATCTTCATTTCAGGTGAGGGTGAAGTCCTGGCTGATAATTTGACTGCAATCTCTTAAGAAAGAGATCTTGAACTCACAATATTCAGCTAATTCTTACTCAAAGAAATGGTGAGAAAATAAATATTTGTTGTTTTGTCATACTACTAAGTTTTTTGGTGTTGCACGGTACTAGAGAGCACCTAAATCTCCAATATAATGTAAGGACAACATCTATGAAGTTTTAGCCAGAACTAAACCAAGACAAACACACATTTTCCAGATGAGGGAGAGCATCAGCAGGAGGTTGTAATGGTGTTCAAGGGCTTGCAGAGGTCCAGGGATTTAAAGAGGAAATGGGGAGGCAAAGGAAAAAGTTACAAAAGCATGGTTGGCGACAGAACAATACATCACAGTTACAGATGGGATTACAGAAGCAGAACAGGCCCATGATTGGGAAATGTACATTACGTTAGAAGAGTTTACAAGATCCATCCAAGACCTTGTGACAAAGGCAGTCAGAGCATGATTCATGACGAGACAGTTACTCTGGTTTGGCAATCTGCATCAAGGCCACACAGAGGAAAGCCCCTACAGAAAACTGCCCTCTCTCTAGGATGGTTGGAGTGTGTGTGTGTAGGAGGGGGGGAGGTAGCACTCTGCCTGTGGGTAAGACTCCTCACATTCTTGATTAATGGTCAGAAAAAATTCAATGGAACTTAATACACATAAAAACTTTGCAAAATTTTCAGTTTGCAAACCTAGTGTTCATAATTTAAACTCTGATAAATAGGTCACTTATTATGCATCAATAAAGAATAAATACACAGCCTGACATATGTATTATATAAGCATGCTCTATATGCACATATATAACTTATCTATTGACTCTGTAAACAAATTTTGCCAGTCTTCTTCCAAATATCTGAGGATTTTTTTAATCCATAAATAGTATATATAGTATTCTTAAGTTTTGTGCAGGAAATTGTTTTTCACCTTATGTCTATAATTTTTTCTGCTACAATTGACTTTATTTTACTTGTTTTTAAATCATTTTATTGGGGTCTCATATTATGTTTATAATTTTAAACCATATGGAATTTATATTTTACCCAAAACTCACTCTAATTTTACTTCTCCAATATGGGCAGTATGCTTTTGCTGCAAATTTTTTTAACTAATTCATTTTCCCAATTCAGTGATTAAATTAAATAAATCATCATATATAGTTGAATTTGATTCTGGAACTCTTCTATTGTACAGATCCATTTGTTTATTCTAATACCAACATCATATTGATTTGATGTGTACATAGTCTGATACATAGTAGAGCAAGTTCTTTTCCTATTCAAATTGCTTTTCTTCCCCACATTTTTTGAATATCCAATTTATAGTGTACAAAGATCTTAAGATAGGATTTTTTTTAGCAGAAAGAAAAAACAGCTCCACAGAAAATTAGATAAAGAACATAAAAAGGCTATTTAAAAAGAAGCAAACTCAAATGGCCAAAACACATATAAAACTATTCACAAACAAAGTCAACAATATTTAATTAAATTAGCAATAAGATATAATCTGACTTTATCTGACTGGCAACAACTTGAGAGCTCAGATGTCTGTTTTTGATCAGGCTTCATGGGAAAAGGACTCTTAATTTTCCTGGTGGAAATGACTTTTTATTACTGCCACATTTTCATTATGTTGACAAATTCACCTTCTGGGTGAGTCCAGGTAGACTAGAGAAACAAATTTATAGACACACTTATGTATAAAAGAAAGAGGTTTATATATAAGAGCAATTGAATATTGAGAAAATATCCCAGACCAGTACAGATCAAGTCCATAAGTTCAATATTATTCCAAATGTCTGATACCAATCTATAAAGTCCTCTTCAGGCTCATAAAATACATGCAATGACACCAAGTACAGGAGGGTCCCAGGCCAGTGGAATGGAAGTCTTATGGATGTGTTGTAAGCATCTCAGCGATGGCAGGGGTCTGGTTGCATCATGGTAAGTCCATGTGGTTGCTCCAACAACCAGAGCCATATGTCTTGTCAGTAGAATGTCTCTCAGGGAGTGAGCAGAGAGAGCAAAGTGTCTCCATGAAGGAAATCCAGAAGTTCCCAAAATTCTCAGGAGAAGACCTTGTCCACACAGAGAACTCATTGGTTCTATCCTGATTTACAGATAAGACTCCAAAACTTCATTCATAATCCTCTCAAATTGCCACCAGATTATGTAAGTATGACACCCCCATTTGAGATTTAAACCATGTTGTTGGGGGACTGGTGATATACAATTGAAATTCATATCTATTGGAATCATAGAAACTGAGAATTGGCTATAAATTGGTATGTGTACATTTGTATTGTGGGTATATTTATAGATAATTATATAATTGCACAAAAGTTGGTGTTCAAATCTACCCAGAGATGCTTTTGAAGAAAGGCCTGGTGATCTGCTTTTGAAAAGTTAGTCATTGAAAACTCTGGGGAGCACAGTTCTTGCCCAAAACATGGGATCCCCATAAAAAGGGGTAAACTCAGTAAAATACATGCCCATGGATAATTGCTGCATTTCTGATTTTAAAAAGAAAGAGTTAAGCAAAAAATGGAAGACAAAAAAAACCTTTGCTAAAGATGTATATATAGGGACTGCGGCCCACAGGTTTGACAGTTCAAATCCAGCAACAGCTCTCCAGGAGCAAGGCTCGGCTTCCTACTCCCACCAGGGCAGTGATGCCATTAAAAAAAAAGAAGAGAAAAGATGTGTATATAATCTGATTTATGTACATATGATAAATGTAAGTATATTTGTATGTATATTTGTGAATAAAAATAAAAGTAATTGATGAAAAAGAGAAAATTTAAGAAGAAAAATGTCAAAGAGGTAGAAATCAGTTGATACTGTGGAACACTAATAAAATGAGGAAGTGAAGCATGAGTTTTATAGTCTGTACTATTAGCACAATAACAAAAAGAACTAGCAATACAAAGTAAAAATACCATTATGGCTACCAAATTGGATTAGAAGTAGAATATAGAAGATTTCAGCATGGGCTTTATAAAGCTCTATTGTGTCAGGCAGGGTTCTCTTAGAGAAATAAAATTCAGGACACTAGTAATTATTTTTATATATTTATATATTGAGAAAGATATATTAGAGAAAAAGAGAAAAAGTTAACTATAAGACAATACAGACTGCTCAGTGCAACTCACTGGAGTCCTCTGTAGAGCAATCCAGGCTATCTGGTCACAGGCAGCAAACGGCAGAGCAACAGTCACCAACTGTCACCAACTATCAGCCAGATAACAGAGTCCAACAGTCCCCAGCTCAAGAGATGTATATCCCAGGAGTGTGGCGAAGTAGGGCTTGAAGGATCCTTAACTCACAGTAACACAGTCCACAATTAGGTATCCCACGGGTAGTGTTGCTTGGAGGTCGAGGCACAGGACGAACAAGGCAGCTCTCTGGTCCAAAGATCGGGAAACAAGAGAGCCAGGGGGCGGGACTTGCGAAGCACTTCCTATCTCTGCCCTTCAATTCATCCCGCGTGTTCATTGGCTGTTCTGTCACAACAGATCCACCAATCTTCTGTGGCCATGTTGGCATAACAAACCTACCCATCACATCTATCATGTTTGATTTTCCTTACTACCATATTTATTTTATTTTTATAATAAAAAAGATAAACAGTGTTTATCCTTTAGATGCTTATAATTAGAACATGCATCATATAAATAGCTATACTGGACCAAAGGGTAGTATCATCCAACATTATAATTATTCACTTGAAAATATGTATATAATATGATCATTTTTTCCTTAAGGAGTACAGTAAGAGCATTATTGAAGAGAAAGAACACATTGCATTTAAAACTTCTGTGATCTTATGCAGACCATAATGTGTAACATCCTAAAATACCAAGATGAATTAAGGTAAGTAACAGGACAGCAGTAAGAACATTAACCTAAAATTTGAAACCAATTTAAATTCTATAGTCAGCTATACTGCATAATGGAAAGCCATGTCAGTTTCCTCTTTAAGTGGACTATGACACTTTAATATTACTAAAGCATTAGTTAGACATAATAGAAAAATGAATTCTGATATAAAAGATTTTCTAGAACATGTTTGATACTGAACAATTTACATCCAAGTCATTCATTTCTTTCAAAATCGGTCACATTGAAATCATGACTTTAAATTTAATAATGGCTAAAACTCTGGACTTAGAGAGCTAGTGTGAGTGTATATAAATGATGGAGGAGGGAGTGTTTCAATTTACCAGACTCAATTGATGAGTCAGATTAAATAACTTTTTCTGTGTGTGGGCATCACTGCCCTGGTGGGAGTAGGAGACCCAGCCTTGCTCCTAGAGAGCTGCTGCTGGATTTGACTAAATTACTTTTTTTTTTTTTAGATTTTTTTTTTGTGGGCATCACTGCCTCTAGTGGTCATGGGAGCTACCCAGCACTGCTCCCGAGAGCCGCCGCTGGATCTGAACCGCCAAGCCCTCGGGCTGCAGTCCCGCACTCAACCACTTACGCCACCGGGGCTTAGCCTGACTAAATTACTTTTTATAGATGTTAAAAATCTTGGACAGTATGATGGTGTGGTTGCTTTGTTTCTCTGATGCTGTTCTTAGAAGAATATATTTTGATATATATTATAATGGTGTGATTTCTAATCTATGCATGATGTAAGGCTCTGGACTGATAATAGGTATTCCTCTCTTGATGTTCAGTATTGAAAGATGTCATAATAATGTGAAAAATTAGATTTTGTTTACCAAGCGAAGCCAAAGATCTGATTATACTTTTGCAATACTAATACAGAATGGCTGATGTAAATGGATGGAAAGAATGAAATAAATTGGCAAACCACATGAAAGGGAACATCTGTTGTCCAATTTCATACATGGTAATTTAGGCAAATAGCTGATGTGTTTGGCCTTGCTATCTCCGACTACTTGGAGACGCATCTTACAGTGATGACTACTGCTTTCCTGCCCTACCAGAAGGGCTTTGACTTCACCAAGTTCTTTTGTTTTAAGGCACAAGTCATGTCTTTCATAGTTAGCCCGCTTTCTTTCCTCCCTTCACCCCACGAAGAGACAGATTCAGTACTTAGGGAGGTTCTGTGTATCAGGACACATAAAAATAACTCTCTGATATCTTTTCCATTAGTTATTATATTTTGCAACAACAAGCACACAATCAATCTATCAACCATAACCATGATCAAAACATTTTTTCTCCTCAATTTAATTCTGAAAGAGTAGTCCATACTAACAAGAGCAAAGCGAAGGAAGAAAATTAATGTAATTCAGTAGGTACTTTCAAAACACCTTACAGGGGCTAATGTTAAAGAAATAGGTGGCTGTTGGGGTCTTAGATGCCTAATGAATCCCTAAAACTATTGCTCTGAGTTAATGTTTAAGCCTTAAACCAAAAAGCCTCCAGAAATCTTCTTAAAGTCAAAAAATAGTCTAGCATAACTTAAAAAAAATCTGCCTCAAGCATTATGTTTTTACTTTATTGAGCATTAAAACAGATAAGAGCTTTAGGTGACACTTAATTTAAATTAATGTGGAAGGAGCATGTGGGTGTATCTTGCCTGAAAGCAGAGAATGCCAGAAAGATTTTCACCTGTGTTTTTTTGACGATGCATTCAACTGTGTGGATCAGAACATATTAAATTCCAAAACACTTAATCGTGCTCTTGTAGAACCTGTGAATAGATCAAGAGGCAGTTTGTGAATAGAACGAGGGCATACTGCATGGTTTAAAGTCAAGAGAGGTATGGTAAGGAAAGAATCAGAGAAACTAAATTATATGAAGAAGAGTGCAGCATCGAGATTGGAGGAAGGTTTAACAATCTTTGGTAATGCAGATGACACAATCTTGCCTGTTGAAGTGAGGAGGCTTTGAAGCTCTTGCTAAAGAAGGTCAAAGACTGATGCTTTCAATATAGATCACAATTTAATGTAAAGAAAACCAAAATCCTAACTTCTGAATCAATAGAAAATATCAGCAGAAAAGATTAAAGTTGTCAAGAATTTTGTCTTACTTGAATGCACAATCAACATTCATAGAAGCAGCACTCAAGAGATCCAGGATGCATTGCATTGGTTAAATCATCTGCATAAGATCCCTTTAAAGCATTGAAAACCAAGGATGTTACTTTGAAGACTAAGAGGTGCCTGGCCCACGCCATGGTATTTTCAATTGCCTCATATGCATGTAAAAGTTGGGCATTTACTCAGAAAGACCATAGAAAAATTGAGGCATTTAAATGGTGCTGCTGTTGAAGTGTGGAAAGTACCATGAACTGCAAAGAACAAACAAATATCTTGGAAGAGATGCAGGCAGAATTCCCCTTAGAAGTGAAAACGGTGAGACTTCATCTCATGTTCTTTGACATGCTATTAGGAGACCAGTAGCTATTAAAGGACATCACATTTGGTAGAGAAAAAGAGGAAGCCAACTCAAGATGGTTTGGCATAGTGATTGCCAAGGTCAGTTCATATATAATAATTGTGAGGACAGTACAGGACCTAGCACTGTTTTGTTCTGTTGTACTTAGTGTGTCTATAGAGTTGGATCTGGCTTGACGACACCCAACAACAGAATGAGTCAGGCTGTATACAATGGCATTGGATTGTGATTGAGTTGATCTTATGCAACAGAAATGAGAGGGTTGGTTTTGTTTGCAGAAGTGAATCAATGGAACATTGGGGTTAATATTCCCAGCTTCCTGATTATCTATCTGTTTTCCTTCATTCCAAGTTTCAGGATCCCATCTGTGCCCAATCAATGCCCTCACTTCAACATCAGATATCATTTAAGTTTGAGAATTCAAATAGCATTGTAATCCAGCCACTCCAATGATAAGACTGATTTGCTGTGATACTAGATTTGTTACATTGAGAAAAGAGATTTTCTTTCACATCACCATTTTCAGTTCTTATTGTGGTGCTTGAACTGTGACTCTAAAGCTCTCATTCATCTCTTGCTTTTACCACTTGATACACCAACAGCAGGACTAGTCAACCAGCTTCTTTGTGCTGGCAAAAATTCTGAAAAAATGTAGAAAATTATCAAAGATGAGGAGACTCCAAAAGGTTTGTGGGAAAATGGAATGAAGAGACAAAAAATTTTAAATATTAACTTCAGTTCTCTACTAAGTTTCATCATGGTAAAAACATCTTTATAAGAAATTATTATCGGGCTGAGCCCCAGTGGTGTAGTGGTTGTGCACGGGACTGCGGCCCACTGGAATGGAGGTTCAATTCCAGCAGTGGCTCCACAGGTGCAAAGGCTGAGCCTCCTACTCCCACCACCAGAGGGCTGTGATTCCCAAAAAACAAACCCAAAAAATTATTACCATTTTGCCTATTACTAAAACTGACTCTTGGGGACTCAACTATGACAGTGTGATTCTTTTTACATTATTAACTGAAGAAAAATTAATACTACTTAAAGGAAATATGAAAGAAGTCAAATGGAGTCAAATTGGGACCATATTGTTGCTGCTTAATGGTTTCCAATCAAAACACTCCTAATCTTGACTTTGTTTACTGAGGGGGCTGCTCAGAAACACTGCAGTGATGGAAAAGGATCCTCTGTTGACACTTTCCTAGGTGTTTTGCTTCTAAGGCTTTAGCTACCATTTTTATGGCATACAGCTGTGATTCTCAAGCTTCCGAATGCTGGGACCCTTTAATACAGTTCCTCATGTTGTCATGACCCTCGACCCTAAAGTTATTTTCATTGCTACTCCATAGCTGTAATTTTGCTACTCTTATGAATTGGGTGACTGTTATGAAAGGGTCATTCCACCTCCAAAGGGCTTGTGACCCACAGGTTGAGAACCACTGGCAGAGAGAGTTAAGTGTTGAGTCAGCAGTTTGAAGCTACCAGTCACTCCTTTGGAGAAAGATGAGGCTTCTTGCTTCAGGAAAGATTCACAGGGGCTGCTCTCCGTCCTAAAGGATTGTGATGAGGCAGAAGTGACTTGACGGTAGTGAATTTGATTTGGGTATTGTACTGTTCTTTGCCCCACCAAAACATCAGCAAACAAAATGACTTGGTTGTTGCCCCCAAACAGCTACCATGACCTTTGCCTTTGACTGGACCACTTCCACCTGTTGGTTGTCATTGTTTTGCTTGTGCTTTGTCTTCAAGATCATACTGGTAAAGTCATGCTTTCTCTTCTGCTACAATTCTTTGAACAAATGCGCCATGATCTGAATCTCACATGTTTAAAATCTCCATAACAAGTTTTGCTCTGGTCTACAACTGATCTGGACACAGTGTTGGAACACAATTGAGTGGAAAATTTTCTCAAATTTAATTTTGCATTCAAAATTGATATGCTGATCCAATAGAGATGTCTATAGTTTTGGCAGTTGTGTCTGCTATTAATCATCATTCTCTTTTAATTAAGCCATGAACAAAATTAATTGTTTCCTCACAAATTGCTGTGGGTGATCTACAACTGCAGATTTCATCTTCAACATAGACTTTGCCCTTCTTAAAATGAATGATCTGTTTGTAAATTTCTGATTTCTTTGGGGCATTGTCCCCATAAATTTCCCATAAACGTTTAATGATTTCACCATTCTTCATTGGAACTTCATCATAAATTTGATGTCTGCTGTTTTTTGAAGTTTTTGCAGAATTCATGTTGCTCAGATAAGGGCTATTTTGAAATGGATCAGTTATACTTCTCAGTGCCTCCAACAACACCCTCTTTGGATATATTATAAAAAAGTTAGCATAAGTTTATTTTGATACCATTTTTTAAATCCAGGCAGAGTGTTTTTATTCATGATACTCGTTTCCATAAACCGTTTGAAGACTCTTGATCTGTGATCATCCAAAACATAGTTATTTAATATTTGATCCATTAGTGGTGATATTTTTTTATTTTTATTGCTACCCCTCTTATTACTATAGTGTCTTTACGAGCCCCACAAGAAAACAATAAAGAAAACCAATGTTTTCTCAAAATCTTTCCAAAAAGCTGAAATGTCAATTGATGAGAAATCTTGTTCTGGATATTTGTCAACTTCCTGAATGGACAAAAATGTCAAAAAAAATTCCCTGCACTAGTGCTTAAAGATTGACAAAAGACCATTGAAGAGATGGAGAAGTTAATTATCTTGGAGCTCAGTTCAGTGAATTTTGACGGAAGATTTGGGAAAGAGGAGGCTCTCTGGGAAATTTGTGCCTTGGATTCCAACTGACCAGAAAAAGTGTCACCTGGAAACACACTATGTTTTAAAACAACAGCTCTGAAGTGACCCCCAAGGTCATTACTGGTGAGAAGACTTGGTGCTATTCTTACAACCCCCAAAACAAACATCAATCAAGCCAGTGGAGGACACCATCATCACCTCATTCCTCCCCCCCCCCCCCCCCCCCCCCCCCCCCCCCCCCCCCCCCCCAAAGCTCCTCAAATGAAATCAAAGATCAGGGCGATGCTCTTTTTTATTTTTTTTTTAACTATGAAGGGGATAGTGCATTTGGAGCTTGTTCCAGCAGATCAGACTTTTTTTTAATCAAGCTTTCTATTTAGAGGTTTTGAAAAGCTTGCATAGCACTGTGGGACCAAAAAGGCCTGATG
>PVJH01011797.1:0-67160 GCA_004026705.1 Nesogale talazaci | reverse complement strand
AGATGGAAAGCACATTTGTACATAGATCAAGGGGCTGTTGGGCAAACAGCACAATGAAATGCTGCACAGTTTAATATCAAGAAAGGTGTGTTCTAGGGTTGTTTCTTCTCACCTCATTTATTCAATCTGCATGCTGAGCAAATCAGAGAAGCTGGATTCTATGAAGAAGAACGTGGCATCAGGAATGGAGGAAGGTATATTAACAATCTTCGACATTAATAATCTGACACAAAAGTGAGGAATACTAGAAGCACTAGCTGATGAAGATTAAGGACTGCAATCTTTGTTAGGGATTGTAACTCAATAAAAAAAACCCCAATCCTCACACCTAGACCACAAGTAATATCATGATAAACGGAGAAAAGATCTAGGTTGTCATTATTGAAATGGTATCATGTGAAGCTGCCCATTTTACTGAAGTTCTAAAATTCTACTGAATTCTTTCATCATTACATAATATCTTTGTCACTCATTTTAAATGAACTAGTGATATTCAGTGTCTCTTTAAAAAAGAACGAAGGGAAGGTGGAGAGAGAAAGGGGGAACTGATCACAGTGATCCATATATAACCTCCCTCCCAGAGGTATGGGTAACAGAAAAGTGGGTCAAGGCAGACATCGGTCCATGTAAGACATGAAAAAAAATATAAATTATCAAGGGCTCATGAGGGAAGGATAGAAAAAATGAGGAGCTGACACCAAGGACTCAAGTAGAAAGAAAATGTTTTTAAAATGATGATGGCAACAAATATACAGATATGCTTGGCACAATGAATGTATATGCTAGAGAAACAAGTCCATAGAAACTCAAATGTGTTTAAGAGATAGTTTCATATAAAGGGTAGGTATACATGAAGAGCACATCGTAACCCTGCCCAGTTCAAGCTCACAAGCCCGATATTAGCCCAGATATCTGATACCAATCTATGAAGTCCTCTTCAGAATCACAAAACTCATGCAATGATGCCGAATGTAGGAAGGTCACAGGCCAGTGGGAAGTCAGTGCCAGTAGAAGCATCTCAATGCTGGCAGGGGTCTTCATGTGACTTCTCCAGGTCCAGGGTTCTTGTTGCATCAGGCTAGGTCCATGTGGAAAGTGACCAGACGTCCCGCTTTTTAACAATTTAACAATGTCCCATGGCATTTTAAAATTAATTTACAATACTATTTTTGCATTCTATGAAAATTTTTGTTGTTCCATATAGACCAAATTTTTAATCAAGAACCCCTCTCCTCCCTGGTCAGTGGTGTCCCACTTAAAATATGGTTACTTTAGATGTCATCTTCTCGGGCATGTCTCACAGGAAGTGAGCAAATCAAGAATGCCTCCAAGGCGGAAAAAAAACTAGTATTTCTCAGAATTTTCAGGAGAAGGTCATGCCCACACAGAGACCTCATTGGCTATAATTCTATTGGCAGACTAGTCTCCACCTCTTCACTCTTATTCCTCTCAAGTTCCAAATTGACACCGGATTATGTATACCATAAGGACACCATAATGTATGTGTGAACTGTGATATGAGCTGTACGAGCTCCCCATAAATGGATTTTAAAAAAGAAAAAGAACAAGAAGAAATGGACCACAGCTAGTATCAAACTTATGGCTGTACATTGGACTGGATTGGGATGCCTTCTTGATAATAAGTTCTTCTTTATACATATATAAATGTCACTGGTTTTGTTTTTCTAGACAACCCTGCCTGACATAGCTGCCATTGCTTAAAAACACCTTTGAGCTTAAAAACCCTTTAACCCTTTAAAAAGATACCTAGATGTAATCTTCTCTTCTCCATCCCCAGATTGTGTCTCCAATGGACTCATGGACCATACAAGCATCAGCCTTTATGATACTGAGACCAGAAGATGGTACCCAGGTACCACTATTGCCTGCTCTGGAAAGAAGAGTCACCTTGGAAGGTCCCTGATAGAGTGGGAGAAAAATGTAGAACAAAAGTCAAAATGACCATGCTTTGGAGTTGGATGGAATCTAGTGGAACTCCTGAGGCTGTGACCCTTTAAAACACTATCACCACCACCACCACCGCCCATCTATGCCAATGTGTTAGGTGAAAATGAGTCTTTTTGGTGATTTACTTGTATTTTAGTTGGTAAAAGGTAAACCTGAAAAAAATGTTAGTCATCTTTTGGTAATCTTGTGAATCGGGCATTTGGATATCTTAGCACTGGGTACTCAACTTTGTCTAAGTGTTTTGTAAAAGCAAGTCTCCTATTCTCCCATTTGTTTTCTATGTTTGCTTTCTATGGCCCCTTTCGCTGCACAAGTTTTTATTTTATGTCATCAGCCTATTAGTCTTTAGAGTGTGTTTGTGTTATGCAGAGAAATTTTCTTTTTATTTTCAAATCATTTTGTTGGAGGCTGATATATAACAGTCCATACACCCATTATATTGTGGATAGGTACAAATATTTCCATCAACAATTTCAAATCATTATCTTTCTTTGTGAGTCCCTGAATATCAGTTCCTTTTTACCCCTCCCTCCCCGACCTGCCACCCCCATGAACCATTAATTATTATGAATCGATATTTATTCATATCTTACACCACCCTTTCTATCCTTTAACCCACAATTCTGGTATCCATCCATCTTGAGCGGAATTATTTAGCCATCATTGTTATCAGTTTCCCCTCCCCACACTCACATTTCCCTTCACCTACTCGCCTCAAGTTTTTACTCCTGTTACTGTTTCTGAAGCGTTTGTCTATCTTGAATTCCATAAATTGAAAGCTCTAATTTACAACATATATATATATATATATATATATATATCAGACGAGTTTGATTTGTGTGGTAGGGCTGAGATCATAATTGTGGCGGGGGTGGGGGTGGGGGAGGATTAAAGTCCTCGAGAAATGCAGAAATGCTCCCTGTGTGTTTCGTTGGCACTAAACTGCCCCCTGGATGTATCTACGTCTACTGTGCGGGGACATCTGTGGTGGTCATGTGCTTATGTTAATTTCATGATTGAGATGTAGGGGTGGAATTTAGCCTGTTAATCTGGAGATAGCCATTGAGTAGCCAATGAGACCTCTGTGTGGGCATGGCTTTCTCCCGAGACTTCTGGGAAATCTTGAGATATTTCCCTCGTGAAGATGAGAAACTATTTCCCCAGTTGTTGGGAGTTAGTCTCAGAGACAACAAACTACAGAGAAGACGAGATAGCAGTGTCCGATGAGCTGGAAGAGCCGGAGGAGAAGCAACATGGCCTTAACCTGATGGAATCAGATCTCTGAAGCTGGAGAAGCTACGTAGAGACCCCATCCAGTGCTGAGTTACTTCTACCACCACTGGATGCTGTTGATGGACCCTGGACCCTGGAAGGAGTCATGGGGAGGAGCCCTGAGGAGACCTCTGCTGGCGCCGGGATTCTGCACTCACTGATCTGCGACTTTGTGAGTTGGAAGGAGACTTTATAGACTGGTATCGGACATAAACACTAATATTGGACTTTTGGCTTTGGACTGGGTTGGGATGCTTTCTCAATGTTTCATTCCTTTTGTATATAAACTCTACACTTATATCCATATGTGTGTCTGTGTCAGGCAGGGTTCTTTTAGAGAAATAAAAATCAGGACACTAGTAATTCTTTTTATATATTTATATATAGAGAAAGGCATATAAGAGAAGAAGGAAACAGTTAACTGTCTCTAAAGCAGTACAGATTGCAACTCACTTGCGTGAGGCAGCTAGAAGACTGGCAGTCCTTCAAGTCTTGAGGGTCGCCGAATAACCCTCTGTAGAGCAATCCAGGCTATCTGGTCACAGGCAGCAAATGGCAGAGCAGGTCACCAATAGTCAGCCAGATAACAGAGTCCAACAGTCCCCAGCTCAAGAGATGTATATCCCAGGAGTGTGGCAAAGTAGGACTTGAAGGATCCTCAATTCACAGCAACACAGTCCACGATTAGGTGTCCCACGGGTAGTGTTGCTTGGAGGTCCAGGCACAGGACGAATAAGGCAGCTCTGTGATCCGAAGATCTGGAAGCAAGAGAGAAGGCAGGACTCACCGAGTCCTATATCTGCCCTTCAATTCATCCCGTGTGTTCATTGGCTGTGCAGTCACAACAGACCCACCAATCTTCTGTGGCCATGTTGGTATAACAAACCTACCCATCACAGTGTCTATGAGTTTGTTTCTACCCCTACTAACACAATGTCCAATTATTCCCGGATGGGCTCTGGGTCTCCAGTTCAATCCCTACCCTTCATCTCTATTTGATTTAGAAAAATCAAACGGAAGATTCAAGAAACATAATTCTTCCGATAACACACGCAAACGTTTAATGAACATACTGGTCCGTTTGCCTGACCTGTTCCATTTTCTCTTCACTGAACCAGTGCTTTGTCCTCTCCGTGGTCTCCCAAGTTCTAGTTCTGCTGTGTCTGGGCTCCTTTGCCTCACCATCTTGGCCACACACGTTCCAAGCATGGCTTAGTGCGACGTTGGGGTTTTCCGTTTCTGTTTCCTCTTTCTTTAGAGATACCTCTGGGTCAACCAGGCCCTCCAACCTTTGTATTAGGTGATGGGCAACCACTTAGAGATGCAGCAATGGCTTCTGCTAATTGATTCTCACAGCCAAGTCTCCCAGCGACTTGTACCCTTTCTGACTTACAGCCACCCTACAGAGGGTTTCCAAGGCTAGATATCTTCATGGCAGCCCACAGCCTCATCCTTCTTCTGTGGAGCGCCTGGTGAGTTTGAACTGCTGAGCTTGTGCTTGGCAGTCCAATACTTACTTGACGGCTCCACAAGCAGTCTTTTCTAACTGCTTTGAGGACCTGTGCTGTTCTAGTTCCATGAATGTCCTGCCTAAGGGAGCCGGTTTCAGTTTGTGGGGTCTCCTCTGCTCTAACACCAGCGTGGTTGCGAAGTTCACTCACCTGAAACGTTTAGAGGAAAACGAAAGAATTTTTCTCCTCGGCTTGCACAAATCGGTTGTTTAAAACATGTGCATTCCACCACTCCCAATCCCCCCCCCCGGGGGCTGTTTACAGCCCAAGACGTTACGCAGAGACTGCGGATGCAAAGTATTTGAGACTCGAACGCTCTGTCCTGGTCCGCGACTCCCCAGTGGCTTGGCGGGCAGACCTGCAGGCCGTGGGAAATCAGAGACTCGCTGATAAGCGGTCCTCAGGCAGGGACAGTTTCTTCTGCGGTGTCGCCCAATGTCGCTGCGAGCCGCCTTCCCCCTCTCTCGGCGTTCGCTGGCTTTCCCGACAAGGAGCTGAGCGGGCAGCTGGGCGCGCGGCAGCCGGCTCGGATCCCGCGTCCGCCGCCGGGGTGGGAGCGCCCGCCGGGAACGCCTTTCCCCTCCGCCGCCGCCGCCAAAGTTTCCAGCGGGGCAGTGCAGCTCGCTCGGGCGCTCGCCCAGACAACGCCTGCTGGCCGCCTCCGGGGCGCTGTCAGTTCCTGCTGCGCCGGTGCCAGCGCCGTGCGCCCGGCGTTTGCCTAGCCCAGCAGGCGGCCCCCGCCGCGGGCGCCCGGCGCGTGGAGCAGGGGGTGCGGCTCCGCGCAGCCCACACCCCGGGCTGCACCCGGGACCGAGCTCCGGGAAGGGCGGGCGGAGATCGGCCGCCGCCCCGACGCCCAGTGGCCGATTCCCCCGCGGGCGGACGCGGAGCTCGGACGCAGCGGGCGGGATGGCGGCGGCGCGCGCGCCGGCCTGGGCACCGCGCCTGGTGCTGCTGCTGCTGCTGCCGCCGCTGCACGTCTTCGGCGCGGCGGTGCCGGGCCCTGAGCTCAGCCTGCACCCGCCCTACTTCAACCTGGCCCAGGCGGCGAAGATTTGGGCCACTGCCACCTGCGGGGAGCAGCGGGCGCCGGGCGCCGGGCGGCCCCGGCCCGAGATGTACTGCAAGCTTGTCGGGGGGCCCCCGGTCCCGGGTCGAGGCCACGCTGTGCAGGTAAGGCAGGTCGTGGGACGGAGCCTGGGTCAGGATGGGGAGCGAGGGCGCGTGGGGACGGGGTGGCGTGCTGGAGAGCCTAGGCGACGGGCACGGCGTCCCTCCCTCATGTGCCGGTGACCCTGGGCCACGCTGGACTGTCCTTTCCCCGCCGCGGGCCAGCGAGGGCGCGGCGTCCCCCCTGCTGGTGCTAGTGTGCCCCAGACAGCGCGAATGCGCTCTCCTCTACAGTGCATCTCGGCGTACCTGGGTGTCAGGGCCGGGTCCCTTCTTCCAGGCGCGTGCCAGCGGCCCTGGGGGTGGGCAGACCCTGCACGCAGGGCGTCTTTGGGCACCCGAACTTTGCTGATGCGCCGGAGGCGGCGATAGGTAACACGCGAGGGTGTACCAAGCATGCTGTCAGGCTGGGGCAGCGTAGCAGGAAGCCTGAAGCTCAATTCTGAGGTTGCATGGAACTGTCACCTGCCACCATCAGCAGAGTTGCCCCCCCCCCCCCAGCTAGGCCCTTGAGACCCCTTGAAATGACAGGAGAGTCACCTTGAAGGACTTGAAGTTGCTGCAGTTACTCTTTGTGGGGTTTTCCATTGCTTTGGTGGGAGGTGGGGTGGGGTGGGCGGGTAATTCTGCTTTACTCCCCAGGATCACTTTGATGCCACTGGAAAGATCATTTCCCTGAAAAACCCCGTTCCACAGGCATTGGGGTCCAGGAGAGCTTGAGACAGGCCCAGCCCTCAAAGTCTATTAGCAGTGGGTGTAAACGACAGGCAAGCTGGTGCCCAGTTAGCTCCCTCAGGGAGTCTTTCACCTCCCGGCCCCCCGCCCCCACCGTCATGAGCACAGTGCTCCAAGCGGAGCGAATCAGAAACTTGCCCGTCCTAAGGTGGCAAACTTTGAATTTGAATCCAGAATGAATGTTACCAGAGCCTTGGTAGTGTGATTACGCAGTGTGTTATAGTGTGCAACCGCGCACAGCTCCGCGGGAGAAACACTGGGCTTTCTATTCTCGTCAACAGTCTGGGAAACGTACAGCCGAAATCGCCAGTCCTCACGTCAGGCAGGGAGTTTGGTTTTGGTTAATTGACTCCACAGCTTCTTTACATCAAGCCAGAAGGGTCTCTCTCTGCTTTTAAAAGTGGGGCCCTGGAGGGTCTTGGTTACGAGGTTGGCAGTTTGAAACCGCTGTCCACTGCGCAGGGGAAGAGGAGGGTTTCTACTCCGGTGAAGAGTGAGTGTCGCAAACCCACAGGGGGCAGTTCTCTTATGTCCGATAGGAGGATTATGAGTCAGGATAGACCAACAGCAGTGAATCTTCTTTGGTTTTGGTTCTCAAAGTGACCTGATTGAAAGTGCTGCCATGAGAGGGGGTAATTTTGAAGCTTGTTCCCCACCTCCCTCCAAGGAGCGAAATTATCACTGGTGTCTAGGCTAACTTGTTAGAAACTACTGACCAAGCATCTCCATAAGGGAAAAGTTGTAGAGCATGCAGTGTCAATCTTTGCTTATTTATTCAAGTACATGCCTATACTACGTTAGTATATTCTTAGTGTACATATTATAAAACATACAAGAATAGTAATTGAAAAGCTCAAGTGACAATGATCAAAAATACTTTTTTTTATGAACAGCCCCAAAATAATTTTGCTTTCTGAAAGGCACATTTCGTTCATATTGTGTATAATTTTTTATCAACTTATAAATATAATTATATGTGTATTGGTTTCACGGAGTTCAGCATTTAAAACCCAACAATTCACTGCTGATACTAATGCTTGCTTGTAGCGGCTCTCATAGCTGAAAAGATAGCTTGGAAAAGACAAAACCAAGCCAAGTGTAGGTTTCAAAAGGAGAACCACTGAGTTTCTGAACCTGTCCCGGTGTAGTTTCTCATATAGGTTATTAAACCTGGGTTCCCGGATCCTGGAAAGAGTAGCCAGTGGCTTTCTGAGTTCACTCGCAGACAGTCATTTCTAGGTTAGAGGGTACCCTTCATAAAGAGAATGTTACCGCCTCTGACGCCAGTTCTTCCCTGGACATAAAGGGGGAGCAAAAGCCCTGGAGATCAATGCTTTCTGTTTTCACAGTTGAGGACTGCAAGATGCACTACTGAGGGGAGATTGTGAGTCAGGGCAAAAGGGAAACCCTTCTGGAAGCTTCTTCCAAGGAGTAGCTCACATGGACTTGCTTTTCAGAAACATGAGGGGCGATGGGATACGAATGGGAGAAGAAAAGAGATAATATATCATTTGGTTTTGCTTGAGCTTTGGTTGTCTTGAATCTGCTCATGTGCAGCTGAAAATGGGAACTATAACTAAACTAATTCTATTTCTTAGAAGTTTCTACAAATACATGTTTAGGGTAAGCCAGGGTTTAAAATTTCTGGTCAGTAGGGCAGTAGGACACACACACACACACACACACACACGCGATGTAAAAAAAAGTAAAATTGTATCTTAGGTTTATGGTAGTGATTCTATTAAAATGATGCTGATGGTTGGGTAAAAGGCATTGTCAGTAGCGTTCATAGTTTGTTTTGTGAACAATTTTCACTGTGGCTTCTCTGATCTTAAAATTCATTAAATAAACATTTACATTTTTGTTATTCTTCAAACAGTATTTAAAAAAAATGTTTGAGGACTCCATGATTCAGGGATCCGCTGTATCCTCCATGCTCAGCACAAAGTAGGTGCCCAGAAAATGTTGAAAAGAGCCTGAGTGAAGATAGTCAGTGAGGAAGTTAACGTCAAGTAAAAAAAAAAAAAAAAAAAGCAAGTTAATTCTGTTGAAAAGTACTAAAGTAGGTCACACTCTGAACTTAAATATTAAGTATTGGCTGAGCCCCGGTGGCGTAGTGGTTGAGTGCGGAACTGCGGCCCATCGGCTTGGCGGTTCAAATTCAGCAGCAGCTCTCCGGGAGCAAAGCTGGGTAGCTCCCACGACCACCAGAGGGCAGTGATGCCCCCAACTAAGTATTTACTTATTAATGACATACAAATATAAATATGTTATCACTTAACCGAGACATCTGCTGCTAAGATAGAAGTTAGACAAAGCTGTGTTGATAGAGCTTGGCCTAAACTCTGCTCTCATAAGGAGTGATTGCACAGCTGTACCAAACACATCATCTTGGTTCTGTACAATTAAAGTTCGGCATCTTTTTACACATATCTCCATTGTGCATAGATATTTGAATAATTTGTTGTAATAAAGCCAATTTGACTCATGGGCATCCCTTATGTTATAACGTTGAACTGCTCTAGAGGGTTTTCATGGCTGCCATCTTGTTTTAAATGAATTTGTTATTGTGAATTAGGTGTGTGTGTGTGTGTGTGTGTGTGTGTGTGTGTGTGTGTGTGTGTTTCTATTTCAGGCCATCAATGCTGCATTGAATAGTTCAAAGCACTCCCCCGCATCCCAGTATTCTAGCCCATCTTACTTCCTCTGCTTTCTCTTCTCCCTCTTAAGGACCTCCATCCTCCCTTTCACCCAAGTAAAATTACTTGTCCACCTTCTGATCTGTCCCTTTATCTTTCCACCTTTTGCCTGCACTACCTGGTAACCTCTTAACTCTGTTCTTTATGGTATTTCTTTGTCTTGCATTTTTATTCTTATTGTAGTGGTCTGACACAATATTTGTCTTTTTGTGGTTGAAAAGCTCCACTTAACATAATTTTCTCCGGGTCTACCCATGTCCTGAAGTGTTTAGTGGTTACATCATGGCTTTTTAGCAATGCAAAGTATTCCATTGTGTATATGTACCACAGTTTTTTCTAATCCATTCTTCTACTGATAAACATTTGGCCTATTTTCAACTTCTTACTATTGTGAAAAGTGCTGTGATGAGCATGGGGTTACATATACCTGTTTGTGTTATGGCTTTTATTTCTTTAGGGCATATACCTGGAAGAATGCTTTCAGTTTTTCATACATGATCTGTATTGTGTTGAGAAATTTCCAGTTATTTCTGTTTGTTGAGAGTTTTTATCAGGAATGTGTTGGATATTGTCAAATGCTTTTTCTGAAGTGATTGATATGATCATGCAATTTTTATTTTTTTCCTGTGTTTATATAGTGTATTACATTGATTATTTTCCTTATATGGCATCATCCTTGTGTCCCTATTAAGAATCCTACATGATCAAGGTGCATTTAAAAATATATTGTTGGATTCTATTGCTAGGATTTTGTTTAGAAATTTTGCATCCATGTTCATAAGGCATATTGATGTGCTTTCTTTCTTTGTGTTTACTTACGTTTGGTCTATGCTAGTGTCATAAAATGAGCTTGAGAACTTGCTATCCTCTTCTATATTCTGTTTTCTACAAAGAATAGTCTTTTGGGGTCAATTTTTCCCTGAAAATTTGGTGTCAATTTTTCCCTGAATTGATGTCAACTTTTCCCTGAAAATTTGGTAGAATTATCCACTGAAGCCATCTGGTCCTGGGCTTTTTTGGTTGGAAAATTTTAATGACTAGATATATTTCTTTTGTTATGAGTCTGTTGTGGTTTTCCACATCAGACTGCATTAACTTGGGATGTTTTTTAGAAATGTTTCCACTTAATCTAGGTTTTCAAATTTTTTGAGGACAATCTTTCATACTAATTTCCTTTGTTGTGATGTTAATAGATTTCATCTATTACCTATTTGGGTTTTTTTCTTTGTTTGTTTTTTTTTGGGGGGGGGCATCACTGCCCTCTGGTAGGAGTAGGAGGCCCAGCCTTGCTCCTGGAGAGTTGCTGCTGGATTTGAACCGCCAGCCCAGTGGACAGCAGTCCCGCACACAACTACTACGCCACCGGGGCTCAGTCCCATCTATTTGTTTTTTAAGTTAGTGTCTTCTTGAGTTATGTTACTAATTTTTTGCCCTTGTTCTTTCTATTGTTGATTTCTAATTTAAAAATGTGGTCTGAGAAAATGGAGTGCAATATCTCAGTGTTTTAAAGTATATTAAGGCTTGCTTTGTGACTTATCATGCTTTCTTTTAGAAAATATTCTATGTGCACTGGAAAAGAATGTATATGTTGTTGCTGTGGGGTAGAGGGCTTTGCATAGGTCTAGGAGGTTGAATTGTTTTATTGCATTTTTTTAGCTCTTTTGGGTCTTCATTGAGTCTCTTTCCTGATGATCTATCTTCTTGAGTGTAGGGTAATGAAGACTTCTAATATTATTACTGTATTGTTTATTTCTCTCGCTATCTCTTTAAGTATTTGATTGATGTGTTTTGTGGGTTGTGGATGCATATTTGTTTATTGTGGTTATGTCTTCTTTTCTAGTTTTCCTTTAGTCATTATGGACTGTACTTTTTTTTGTCTCTCATGATATGTTTTGCCTTGAAGTCTATTTTATTGGGTATTAACATTGCCACTCCTGCTTTTTAATTTTTATTTCTTTTTTTGGTTACCATTAGTTTGGTAATGTTATCCTCGTTTTTTTTTAATTTTAAATTGATTTTTGTCTTTGTGTCTAAAGTGGGCTTCTTATAGGTAGTATATTGATGGGTCTTGTTTTCTTATCCAGTCGGCTACACTCTGTCTCTTGATAGGTGTAATAAATGCATTGTCATTTAGGGTCATTATTGGTATGTACATTTTTGTTTTTGTTTTTCTCTCTTTGTGCGTGTTTCCTGTGGTTTCATTGATTTTTTTTAACCTGTATTTCTGTGTTATTTTGAGTACTGTGTTCAGTGTTTTGTTTTCTGGGTGATGCTGTTTTTCATGTTGCTCTTAAGTTTGTCTAATGCTTATTCTTTGCCCAAAGTGTCCTCTTTCATATTTATTGTAACTCTGGCCTTATATTTACAAATTCCTTTAATTTATCCTTTTTTCTTTTTAGAAATACCTTCATTTCTCCCCCATATCTGAGGCATCATTTTACTGAATGTTAGATTTGTGGTTGGTGGTTTTTTCTTTCAGGATTATATATATGATATTCCATTTTTTTGCCCACATGTTTTCTGCTTAGATATCTGAGCTTATTTTTAAAATCATTTTACTGGGAGCCCATACACCTGTTATCACAATCCATCCATCCATCCATCGTATGTCAAGCACATTTGTACATTTGTTTCTCTCATCCTCAAAACATTTGCTTTCCAATTAAGTCCTTGATATCAGCCCCTCATTTCCTCCCCTCTCTTCCCTCTCCCCCTTCCTTATGAACCCTTGATAATTTATAAACCATTATTATTTTGCCATATTTTACACTGTCTAATGTGGCCTTTCACCCATTTTCCTGTTGTTCATACTCCAGGGAGGAGGTTATATGTAGAACCTTGTAACCTGTTCTCCCTTCCCCCCCTCCCCCCCGCCTCTCCCCCGTTCTCCCTTTTTACCCCACCTTCCCTTCACCCTCCCAGTATTGCCACTCTCACCACTGATCTGGAAGGAATCATCTGTCCTGGAGTCCCTATGTTTCTGGTTCCTATCTGTACCAGTGTACATCCTCTGGTCTATCCAGATTTGTAAGGTAGAATTGGGATCGTGATAGTGGAGGCAGGGTTGGGGGGTGGGGTGGAGGAAGCATTTAAGAACCAGAGGAAAGTTTTTTATTTCATAACTGCTGCACTGCACCCTGACTGGCTCATCTCCTTCCCATAACCATTCTGTAAGGGGATGTCACTTTACCTACAGATGGACTTTGGGGACCATATCTGCACTCCCCCATTTATCATGACATAATTTTTAGTTCTTTGATGTCTGATATCTGATTCCTTCGACAGTTCCTTCGACACACAGGCTGGTGTCCTTCCTTCACAGGGGCTTTGTTGTTTCTGAGCTAGTTGGCCACTTATTTACCTTCAAGCTTTCAAGACCCCAGATACTATATCTTTTGATAGTCAGGAACCATAAGCGTTCTTCATCACATTTGTTTATGCACACATTTGTCTTCAGCAATCATATCAGGAAGATGGGCACACAATGATGTTATGTTTTCTTCTTTGATGCCTGACAACTGATTCCTTCGACTCCTCATGGTCACACAGGCTGGTGTGCTTCTGTCATGGTCACACAGGCTGGTGTGCTTCTGTGGGCTTTGATGTTTCTGAGCAAAATGGTTACTTATTTGCCTTCAAGACCCCAGCCACTATATCTTTTGATGACCGGGAACCATCTGGGCTTATTTTCATTGGTTTTTCTTTGTAGGCAATTGTTATTTTATTTTCCTGAGCTGCTCTTAGGAATCTCTACTTGTCCTTGATATGTCAGAGTTTGACTATGATATGCCAGAATGTTTTTCCTTTGGGGTCGATCCTGCTTGGAGTTTTCTCAGCTTCTTGAATAGTTATTTTCTTTTCCTTATGGTGTTAAGGAAGTTTTTTTCACCATGATCTTTTGAGCTATTTTCATCTAGATTTTTTTTTTGTTTCTTCCTGCTCTGGAATCCCAAGGAAATGCAAATTGTTCCTCTTGAAAAGATTTCACATAAGAGTAGTGACACCAGGAGGGGGAAGGGACGATGGGGTAGAAAGGGGGAACCGATCACAAGGATCTACATGTAGACACCTCCATAGGGGATGGACAACAGTAAAAGGTGAAGGGAGATGGTGGACAGTATAAGATATAATAATATAATATAATAATATAATATATTATATATAATATATTGTTATATATTATTATATATAATATAATAATAATAGTTTATAAAATTTCAAGGGTTCGTCGGGGGTAACAGGGAGGGAAGGGAAAAATGAGGGCTACTATCAAGTAGAAAGCAAATGTTTTGAGAATGATGACAGCAACAAATGTATAAATGTGCTTGACACAATGGATTTATGGATGGTGATAAGAGTTGTACGAGTCATCAATAAAATGATTTAAAAAACCCCAAAACATCTCACATAACGCTTCGTCCTTCTTGGAATTAATTCCTTTGCTCTTTTTGTTGATTGCATCTCTCAGCACTTGCCTCCAAGGGGATTATCTCCCAGTTCACCAATTCAGTTTTCCATTTCTTTGATTCTATAAGCCAACTCTTTTACAGTGTTGTGTAATTATGTCATCCTATTATGATCTTCTAGAATTCTATTTGTTGTAGGGTTTCCACTTCTTCTGTTGTCCTTTCTCCTTTGACAGCACCAAAACTTGATTTTCCTGAATTTTGCTTCTATTTCTTGACAATATTCATTTGAATCTTGGTGTTCTTTCATTTTTGGTTTCTATTCCTCCCTCCTCCTTTCCTTCTTCCTTCTCTCTCTCTTTTAGACTAAAATTGATTGCTATTTTCAGGGCATCGTGGAGCAACTGTTAGGGTTGGGAAGGCTAGTGGATCCTGTGGGAGTCGTAGGCTGTGTCTTGACCAGGTGCAGACATGGCTGAGACCTTCCTTTCCAGGGTGCAGGGATGCCTGAGGGCTTTCTCCTGGGGCAAGAGGATGGCTGGATCCTTCTTTGCTGCAGAATGGGGTTGGCTATACTTTTTACGGAAGCATCTTCTATGGTTGGCAGTGTGTGGATTTGAATTTCCAAACTTAAATATGGTAGATAAATGCAAAGCATGTATGCCACCCAGGGACCTTGGAATGATTTAAAGAAACATTTTTCTAATCTGTATGCTGTGGCTACAGCAGTGGACCCACATGAGTTATAGCTAAGGGTGAGATTGGTTGCTCTCGGCCACAGAACATTTCTTCACATTTATGTTTGTGGAACTTGGGCTAATGACTCTCAACAGGAAAGTCAAGTTTGCCAAGGTGCTGTTTATAGAACTATTGTGAATGAAAACCATTTAAAACTTCAACCAGAACCTTTTCCTTTGTGAAACTGATGTGAAAATCCTGGCAAGGCCTGGGAATGTGAACCTTTTCCTATGGTCATTGAGATATTTACAACAATTCTTAATAAGAGTTATTTTGAAATGTCACGTGCAAAGTAAGCAACTTAAAGGGGAATGATTCATTTGGTAAAAATGTAATAGTTCCCTATGTGTGGACATTTGCCAAAGTCATTCAGTAAGGATAGTTTATTTACATAACACTCATAAAGAGAAACGTTATGAGTTTTCCTTTAGAGGATCAATTTCATGTACTATCTAAGAAACGCAACATGGGTCCCCACACCAGATGCAGAGACATTTAACTTTGTTCCATGACAGATGTCAGATGACTAGACATCACGGGCTTTTAGGGCTTTGAGTGAATATCTGAGGTTTGACTTTAGTACCTGAAAATAAACCTATGGTAAATAAAGAGAATCCAGTTTTAGAAAATTATCATTGCCCTGAAAACTTCTCCTATGACTTTTGCATTCAACTCCCGCACCTGTCTTCTGCTGCTTGCAAGCACTAACCTGATTTTTATCTCTGTAGATGTGCCTTTTCTAGACAAGTTACATGTTCATACATGGAATTATGTGCTGCATGGTCTTTTGTGTCTGAATACTTTCACTCAGAATGATTTTGAGATTCATCCACGTTGTTGTATGTTTAATAGTCTATTCTTTCTGTTGCTGAGAAATTTTCTATTGTATGTCTTTTAAAAAAAGCTATTCACTAGTAGATGAACTTTTGGATTGCTCTCAAGGTTTTTTTTCCCCCTGTATTATGAATGATGCTGCAATAAGCATTTATGAACCTGTCTCTGTATGGACATTTATTTTCAAAGTTATTGTGCAGCTCTCTAGAAGTACAATTGCTGTTTAGTGCTTTAAGAAATTGCCACTCTCTTGTCTAAGGTGCTGTGCATATTTTGTGTGCATATGAATGTGAGGAGGTGCGTCCTGCTCTCCACTTCCCCACAGCGATGAGCAATCATGAGAGTTTCTCGTCCTGCTTGCCTGTTGGCTTGGCTCTAACTCACCATGACGCCAAGGGCAGGAGAAAAAGCACTGCCTGGTTTGGCAAGAGTCTCACAGTTGTTGTGTTTGGTCCCACAGTTGCCATCGCTATGCTAGTCCCTTCGAGGGCTTTTCTCTTTTGTGTTGACCTAATTTATCAAGCATGAAGTCATGAAGTGTTTTTTTGCAGAGATTGGTCTCTCCTGATAACATATCTAAAGTATGTGAGATGAAGTCGATGTTGCACAGAAGGCATGAACCAAAAAACGATGCTTCTAGAATTGACGTAATCCCAATTGAAATGTTTTCTCACGCTGATGAAACACTGGAAGCACTCACTCATCTCTGTCAGGAAATGTGGAAACTATCTAGCTGACCAACTGATTGGAAGGGATCCTTATTTTATACATTCCAAAGAAAGATGACCCAATCAAATGTGTAAGTCATTAGGAGACAAAGAGTACTTATTGAGGTCTAAATATTGGCAGGAACATATGTAAATATATTTATATATGAGGATGGGGAAATAGTTCTATGTGCATATATGTTATAGGTTTAGTATTAAGCTGTACATTGGACCTCTACTCAAGGACTCTCAACACAAGTACACTTTGTTCTATTAAACTGATAATCCATGATGCTCACCTTCTTGACATGATTTCTGAACACAAAGCGGGTACATAAGCAAATGTGGTGAAGAAAGCTGATGGTGCCCAGCTATCAAAATATATTGTGTATGGAGGTCTTAAAGACGTGAAGGTAAACAAGCAGCCATCTAGCTGAAAAGCATCAAAGCCCACATAGAAGAAGCACAGCAGCCTGTTTGATCATGAGATGTTCATAGGATCAGGTATCAGGCATCAAAGAATGCAAAATCTCATCACTGAAAGAAAATGACAATGATGATCACAACTAATTTACAAATGTGCTTGACACAATGTCTGTATGCATTGATTGTGAAAAGAGTTGTGTGAGTTTGCAATAAAATGATTTAGAAAGAAGATAAATGAAGTCATAATAAGAAGAGAAAAAAGAAGGAAACTGTCAAGGATTTCATCTTGCTAGGATCCGCAATCAATGTTCAAGGAAAGAGTTAAGAGATTGAACAATGCTGTTCAATGGGAAATCTGCTGCACAAAACCTCTTTAAAATTTTAAGAGAAAAGTCTTCCCTTAATGCAAGAACACTTTGCTCTATTAACCTGCATTCCATGATGCTCATCTTTCTGCATACTCTCTGAAGACAAAGTGGATGCATAAGCAAATGTGGTGAAAAAAACTGATGGTGCCTGGCTATCAAAAGACATAGCATCTGTCAATACTGAAGCTACAGCGCAGGGAGTGGGACATGTCTGGTTAGAGCACATGGAATCAAATGGAGGGGGAGGAAGAGAGAGTGAAGCACGTCCTGGCCACTAAGCCTTGAGAACGCTACCCCTGTTCAGAACTGCCAATTCACAGAGAGGACTATAAGACCAGCTCCACTACAAGGCACGTCATGTCTGACTGACCCATAGTCCTACATACAATGTGGGTATTGTGCCTGATCTGACCTCAGCACACCCAGGCCAAACACCAAGGGCATGAAACAGAACAGCAAAGAGAGGAGAACAAATACATCCCAAGGGACTCCAAAAATACTTTGGGACCAGGGCATGGCACCTCCTCAAACTCAAGCAGAAAACAGTCCTAAAGGTCAACAAACAGATCTTGAACTATTTACACACTTTTCTTTTCTTGGTCATGTTTTTTTGTTGTTGTCATTTTCTTTTGTTGCTTTGTTTTTCTCTGTCTTGTTTTTGTGCATATTATTATCTCTGCAGCTATATATAGATAAGGTAGACAAGATAAGGTAGGCAGGATAAACAATGTGGAGGAGAAAACAGCAGAACCAATGGTTCTGGGGAACATGGGAGAGGAGGAGGAGGGGAAAAGGATGTGGTGTTAACAAACCCAGGGACAAGGAAACATCAATGATCCAAAATCAGTGGTGAGGAGGGTATAAGAGGCCTGGTAGGGCTTGATCAAGGACAATGTAACTAAGAGGAATTACCAAAACCTGAAAGAAGGCTGAGCATGATAGTGGGACAAGAGTAAAGTCAAAGGAAATTGAGGAAAGAACTAGGGAGCAAAGGGCATTTATAGAAGTATAAATACAGGCATGTCTATATGTAAATATATTTATATATGAGAATGGGGAAATCGATCTCTTTGCATATATGTATAGGTTTAGTATTAAGGTAGCAGAAGGACATTGGCCCTGCACTCAAGTATTCCCTCAATGCAAGAACACTTTGTTCTACACTGGAATTCCATGCTCCTCACCTTTCCAACATGATTGTTGAAGACAAAGCAGGTGCATAAACAAATGTGAACAAAGCTGATGGTACTCAGTTATCAGAAGATAAAGCGTCTGGGGTCTTATAAACAAATGGTCATCGATCTCAGAAGCAACAAAGCCCTCATGGAAGAAGCACACCAGCCTATGTGATCACGAGGTGTCCAAGGGACCAGGGATCAGGCATCAAAGAGCACAAATCACATCATTGTGAGTGAGGGTGTTGCAGAGTGGGGATCCAAAGCCCATGTGTAGATAACTGGATATCGCCTGACAGAAGGGTCTCAGGGAAAAGAACCAGTCAATGTGCAGTGTAGCAACAATGAGACATACATCTTTTTCTCCAATTCCTAAATGCTTCCTCCCCTCAACCCCCGTCTATCATTACCCCAATTCTACCTTACAAATCTGGCTAGACCAGAGGATGTACACTGGTACAGATGGGAACTGGAAACACAGGGAATCCAGGATAGATGAAGCTTTCAGGACTAGGGGTTAGAGTGGAAATACCAGGAGTATGGAGGGAAGGTAGGGTCAAAAGGGGGAACCGATGACAAGAATCTCTACATAACCCCCTCCCTGAGGGAGGAACAACAGAAAAGTGGGTGAAGGGAGACATGAGAAAATAATAATAATAATAATTTATAAGATCAAGGGTTCATGAGAGAGGAGTGGAGGGGAGGGAGGGGAGAAATAAGGGCTGATACCAAGGGATCAAGTAGAAAGCAAATGTTTTAAGAATGATAATGGCAAGAAATGTATAAATGTGCTTGACACATGGGGGTATGTATTGATTGTGAAAAGAGTTGTATAAGTCTCCATTAAAATGATTTTTAGACAAAGATAAAGAGGAAGATCCTGAAGGAAAAGCAAACAAATGAAAAGATATTGTGTCTGGAATCTTAAAGACTTGAAGCAAACAAGCAGCCATCTAGTTGAGATGCAACAAAGCCCACATGGAAGACGCACACTATCCTGTATAACCTCTTGTGTCTACTGAATCAGGTATCAGACATCAAAGATCTAGAACACAAAATCATGTCGTTGTGAATGAGGGGGAGTGCAGAGTAGAGACCAAAAGCTCATCTGTAGGCAACTGGACATCCCCTTACAGAAGGGTCAAGGGGAGGAGACAAGCCAGTCAGGACAGAGTATAGTCATGATGAAACATACCACTTTCCTCTCATTCTTTGATGCTTCTTCCCTGCCACTATAATGATACCAATTCTACCTTACAAATCTAGCTAGACCAGAGCATGTACATGGGTACAGATAAGAGCTGGAAACACAGGGAATCCAGGATAGTTAACCCCCTCAGGACCAATATTGGGAGTAGCCATACCAGCAGGGGAAGGAAAAGGTGGCCTGGAAATATGGGGAACCGATCACAGTGACCCACCTATAACTCTCTTCCAGGAGGATAGACAACAGAAAAGTAGGTGAAGGGTGACATCAGTCAGTATAAGACATGAAAAAAATGATAAATTTTCAAGGGTTCATGAGGGAGGGAGGGGAGGGGAGAAGGGAAAAAATGAGGAGTTTATACCAAGGGTTCAAGTAGAAAGAAAATGTCTTGAAAATGGTGAATGCAACAAATGTACAAATGTGCTTGAACCATATGAGTCCCAAAGAAAATTATTATTTTTTAAATGGGAAGAGAAAGGATGTTACTTTTAGGACTTGTGTTAGTTCGGGTAAGCTAGAGGAACAAATTTCATAGACATGCATATAGATATAGGGAGAAGGTTTATATACAAGAGGAACAGAACATTGAGCCCAGTCCAGTTCAAAGTCATAAGTCCAATATTAACCCATATGCCTGAAACCAGTCTACAAAGTCTCCTTCTGACTCACGAAGTCACAGGTCAGTGAGTGCAGAATCCCGGCGCTGGCAGGGTCTACACATGGCTCCCCACTTCCAGGGCTCAGGGTGTGCATCAACAGCAGAAGCAACTCATCGCTGGCAGAGGTCTCCATGTGGCCGCCCCCTCTTCAGAGGTCTGGCTCCATCAGGGCAAAGCCATGTTGTCTGTCCGCCGGCTCCTCCAGTTTCTCGGGTCTGCCATCTTGTCTTATCCATGATTCGTTGTCTCTGAGACTAACTCCCAACAACTGAGGAAGATATTTTCTCATCTTCACGAGGGAAATATCACGAGATTTCCCAGAAGTCTCAGGAGAAAGCCATGCCCACATAGAGGCCTCATTGGCTACTCAATGGCTATCTCCAGATTAACAGGCTAGACTCCACCCCTACATTTCAATCATAAAATTAACATAAGCACATGACTGCCACAGGACTACAGTCTCTTGAACCCAGACTGTGGCACTTTCAATTGTCTCATATGCACGTGAAAGTTGGACTTGGTATTAAGGAAGACTGAAGAAGACTTGATGCACTTGAAATATGGTGTTGACGAAGAACATTGAAAGTACCATGGGCAGCTACTAGAACAAAGAAATCTGCTTGGAAGGTGTGCAATCAGAATGCTTCTGAGAAACGAACAGCGAGACTTCATCTCACATCCCTTGGACCTGTTGTCAGGAGAAAGCAGTCACTGGAGAATGACACCATATGTGGTAATGTACTGGGGCAGGAACAAGGAGGCAGACCCTTGACAAGGTGAATGGATGCCGTCTGTGCCATGATGTGCTCAAACATAACAATTGTGAGGATGGTGCAGTTCTGTTGTATATAGACTTGCGATGAATTGGAACCAACCCAACTGCACCTAACAACAAAGGTCAGATATTTAAGGTTAGGAGTTAATAAGTCCCCAGCTATCCATATATTTGCACCATCATTACTACTATCAAGTGACCTTATTCATCATACCTGAAAAAATTCCCTCTGCAGTCCATCTCTGACATGCTTCTTTCACTACATATTGATTTTAGTTTTCGAGAGCTTCCTGTATACAGAATCATAGTCTGTATTCTTTATTGTATATTTTGCCCAAGTAAAAGCTAGTTTTCCATCTTTTGAGCTATAGGAGTTCTCTGAATATTCTGTATATTGGAATAAACAGTCTGGAGGAGAAAACAATGGCACTGATGGTTCTGGGAGGTCATGGGAGAGAGGGAAGCAGGGGAAAGGAAATGTTAACAAATCCAGGGACAAGGGAACAACAAGTGTTCAAAAATTTATGACAAGGGGGGTGTAGGAGGCCTGGTGGGGTTTGTTTAAGGACAATGTAACTGATAGAAATTACCAAAGCCTGAATGAAGGCTGAACATGATTGTGGGACAAGAGGAAAGTCAAAGAAAATAAAAGAAAGAACTAGGATGCAAGGGCAATTATAGAAGTCTAAATACAGTCATGTACATAGGTAAATATATTTATATATGAAGATAGGGAAATAGATCTATTTGCACATATTTATAGACTTAGTACTAAGGTAGCAGGTGAACATTGGGTCTTCACTCAAGTACTTCCTCAATGCAAGAATGCTTTGTTTTATTAGACTGGCATTCCATGATGCTCACCTTCCTGACATAATTGCTAAATGCAAAAATGGGTACATAAGTAAATGTGATGAAGTAAGTTGATGGTTCCTGGCTATCAAAATATATAGTGTCTGGGATCTTAAAGGCTTGAAGATAAACAAGCAGCCATCTAGCTGAGAAGCAACAAAGCCCACATGGGGGCTGAGCCCCGGTGGCGTAGTGGTTGTGCACGGGACTGCGGCCCACTGGGATGGAGGTTCAATTCCAGCAGTGGGGCTGGGCCTCCTACTGCCACCACCGGAGAGCAGTGATGCCAAAAAAAAAAAAAAAAAAAAAAAGCCCACATGGAAGAAGCACACCAGCCTGTGTGATCATGAGGTGTCTATAGGATCAAGTTTCAAGCATTAAAGAATGCAAAGTCACATCATTGTGATTGGAGAGTGGAGACCCAAAGTCCATATGTAGGCAACTGGACATCCTTTTACAGAATGATCGTGGGAATGAGATGAACCAGTCAGAGTGCAGTATAGCACCTATGAAGCATACAAGTTTCCTCTAGTTCAGCGGTTCTCAATCTGTGGATCATGACCCCTTTGGGGTTGGAAGGACCCTTTCACAGGGGTCGCCTGATTCATAACAGCAGCAAAATTACAGTTATGAAGTAGCAATGAAAATGTTTTTTTCAGTTGCAGGGGTCACCACAACATGAGGAACTGCATTAACAGGTCATGGCATTAGAAAGATTCAAAACCATGGTTCTATTTCTTTCATGCTCTCCCACCCCAACTATTGTGACCTCAATTTTGCCTTACAAATCCAGGTAGACCAGAGGATCTACACCGGTACAGATAGGAACTGGAAACACAGGGAATCCAGGACAGGTAAACCCCTCAGGACTAATAATGAGAATAGTGATACCAGGAAGGTAAGGGTAAGGTGGGCGAGAAAGGAGGAACTGATCCCAAGAATCTACATATGATACCCTTTCTGGGGGACGGACAATAGAAAGTGAGTGAAGGGGACCATTGGACAGTGTGAGACATGACAAAATAATAATAATTTATAAATTATCAAGGGCTCATGAGGGAGGGAGAGGAAAAATTAGGATCCAATACCAAGGCTCAAGTAGGAAGAAAATGTCTTGAGAATGATGAGGGCAATAAATGTACAAATATGCATGACACAATAGATGTATGTATGGATTGTGATAGGAGCAGTATGAGCCCCCAATAAAATGACTTTTTAAAAAAGTGAACATACAGCTGAGCCCCGGTGGCATAGTGGTGGTGTGCAGGACTGCAGCCCACTGGGTTGGCGGTTCAAATCCAGCAGCTGCTCTCCAGGAGCAAGGCTGGGCCTCCTACTCCCACCAGAGGGCAGTGATGCAACAAAAAAGCAAACATACAAGCTAATCAAAAAAAAATTCTTTCCAGGCATATCACATCTATAATAAAGTTAGCAAAGCTTAAGACAAAATATTCTGTATATCGCTTTTTAAAAATCAGGTATATACAATATTTCCTCCCTTTTTGTGGGTTGCCTTTTGGTTTTCTTGATAGTGTCTAAAGTCTTTTGGTGTACAAAAGTTTTTAATATTGATGAAGTCCACTTTGACATTGTTTTCTCTTGTGACTTGTGTTCCCAGTATTATCTTAATGGAACCAGGGCTTTTAGCTTTTACATCTAAGTCTTTGATCCAATTTGAGTTCATGCTTGTAATAACATGAGGTCAAGGTCCAATTTCATTCTTTTATATGTGCATATTCAGTTTTCCCAGGACCACTTGGAGAAAAAAGTTCTTTTTCCCTTGAAGAGCCTTGGCAGCTGCACTCTATTTTTCCTCTAGGTTCTGCAATTCATTGCAATGGCCACACAGAATTCACAGACAATGCTCACAATCATAGGGCTTATTAAGGAAGTTAAGCAGGTTACAAAACAGTTGAGAAATGTTCAGGATACAGATATGTAGTCAAGACATGTTGCAAAGTTCTTTCAGCGCTGCTCACAAATGCCAAAAGGGCATGCCACTCAGCTGTAAACCTCAACAAGAAGGCACTGAGCCCAAGTTCCTTGGCTTAGTGAACCCAGCTCCTCGAATTAAATGCACAGAGACACCCCACTCCAATGAATCTCAACCTGAAAGCCCTTAGCTTACTTCTGCAGGTAATCAAGCCCTGCTCCCTCAGTGAAGTGCCCAAAGGCACCCCACCCCACAAGCCAACTTCTTGTTCCAAAGCATGTGGTTTTACTTGCTCTGTGGACTGTGAAGGCCACAACTCTTATGCTCTGGCTCCTGGTTCTACTGCTGCTGCTCCTCTGCCCTCTCCAGTGTCCAGCTTTCACATTTAGAGGAGACAATTGAAAATACCATGGCTTGTGTCAGGCATACTTAGTCCTCAGATGAACATTCTTGCTCTTCAATACTTTAAAGAGGTCATATGCAACAGATTTTGCTCAATGCAATAGGTTGTCCAGTCTCTTCACTGCTGCTTCTAAGAGCATGGGTTGTGGATCCAAGCAAGATAAAATTCTTGACAACTTCCATGCTTTCTCCATTTATTATGATCTTACTAATGGGTCCAGTTGTGAGTATTTTGGTTTTCTTTGCATTAAGTTGTCATCTATACTAAAGGTTGCATTTTTTAAACCTTCCTCAGCAAGCTTCGCTTTCAGCAAGTGAAGTTGTGTCATCTGCATATTGCAGGTTGTTAATAAGACTTCCTCCAGCCCTGGGACCCCATTCTTTCACATATAATTCAGCTTTTCTGAGTATTTGCTCAGCACAGAGATTGAGTATGTGTGGTGAGAGAATATAAACCTGACTCACAGCTTTCTTGATTTTATACCATGTAGTATTCTCTTGTTCTGTTCCCACAACTGCCTCTTAACCCTTGTACAAGTTTGGCATAAGCTCAATGAAATGTTCTTGAATTCTCATTCTTCTCAAAACTATGCACGTTTTGTCCATGAGATTGAATGCCTTTGCATAGTCAAGCAAGCACAAGTAAACATCTTTCTAGTATTCTCTGCTTTGAGCCAGCATCCCTTTCACATCAGAAATGATCTCTCTTGTTCCACATCCTCGTCTGAATCAGATTGAACCTCTGGAAGCTTCCTTTCGATGTATTTCTGCATTTATTATTGGATCATCTTTCAGCAAAATTTTACTTGCATGGCATATTAATGATATTATTCTATAACTTATTCATTCTGTTAGGACACTTTTCTTTGGAATGGGTACAAATATGAATATTTTTTCAATCACTTGACCAAGTAGCTGTCTTCCATATCTTTGGACATAGATGAATGAGTGCTTCCGTTTTCAGTCAATTCCTGGAACCTTGTTTTTGGCTAAAGCCTTTGGGGCAGTTTTAGCTTCTTTCTTCAGTATGATTGCTTAAAAAAAAGAGAGATTCTTTTTTTCAAATGTAATACTGTTTTTCTAATTTCAAGAACACTTCATCATTCTAAACATACCAAAAAAAAAAAAAGAAAGAAAGAAAGAAAGAAAAAAGAACAGACCTTGTGAGTAAGTACAGACTATTCTAATGATTCAGCCGCTCTTCACTTCACTGACGATGAAGACGTTGACCCTCCCAAGAACCAAACTCACTGCCAGAGAGTCAGTTCTGGCCCATGACGACACCACAGCTCAGACTAGAACTGCCCTCTCTGTAGGTCTCTGAGGTTGTAACTCTAGAATGGAAGAAAGCCTCCCTTTTTTTCCCTGGGAGCATCTGGTGGCTTGAAACTGCTGGCCTCGAGGTGAGCAGCCCATCAAGTATCCACTGTGCCACCAGAGCCCCTCGAAGAGGTTGACAGTTTGTTGATAAACAGCTTAAAAACAGCCACACTGAGATGGCTTTAAGAACCATAAGACTCCCAATAAAATGATTTACTATTTAAAAAAAAACCAACCATAATGAACTAAAATTGAGAAAATAAAATATTTTTAAAACGAAACACTTTTATGCCACATATGTCACCACGTATAAAGCAAGCACAGGGCCAACAGGCCAACTTCAGCATGCAAACTCTGAGCCTTGGCCCTTTCTAAGGCCACATCCTCCACCGCCAGCTTCAATGACCACCAAGTGTTGGTCCTGGTGGTTTGGTTCTTTGCGCCCCCTACCCCCCCAACACACACAAATTAGTGATATATAGTTGATAACTTGGGATTTCTCGTCAGTCAGCATTTGGTTAATATCGACTTTTCAAATGAAACAAACAAAGCACCAGGAGCAGCTTAAAATGCTTTGCCACCCCAACAGGAATGTGCATAGGGGGAGGGGCCCACAAGTGTCTTTTCCTTTAAAACATGAGTGGAAATATATTCAATGTTGGTACAGTTCTGTGGTGCTTCAGACACTCTGGCCATGTCATGTAGAGGAGTCTACATGTATAATTACCAAAAAAGATGAACACCCAGCTTGCTATGTATAACAGTGAGACCCAAAATTCATTTGCAAGACCTACACATGGATTAAGCCTCTGATGAATTCCCTCTGACCATAAACCAGGATTATGAATAATCTTGATATCATACAGGGTATAGCAGGTTTAAATTTTAAAAAATTTTTGTTCTATGATTTTCTGCATATGAAATTCAGGATGGGTAAAGCTGTAGAGATAGTGGTTATGCTATTTGTCCAGATAATAGATATCTCTACACTAGCTTTAGAGATAGTGATGGTTTCTTGGGGGTATAACAGAGGCAGATAGGGAAAAGTGAATAGCAGATAACAATAAATGATGAAAACAACAAGAAAGATGAAGAGTCCTAAAGTTGATTGTGGAGATGATTATACAACCCTTTTTCATATGATTGAACAACTGAATTGTATGATAAGTGGGTGGTAGGCCAATAAAACTGTTAAAATGGTTTTCCAACTCTTTGTCAGTTTGTCATATTGTGGTGGCTTGTGTGTTGCTGTGATGTTGGAAGCTCTGTCACGAGTAATTTCAAATACCAGTAGGGTCCCACATTCGAACTCATAGTGACCATATCTAGCAAAGAGGAGAATTGCCCCCTGAAGATTTCAGAGACTGTAACTCTTGATGGGCTCACTTTTTCTTCCAAGGGTTAAAAATTACCACTAGATCGTAGAGCATGTTTTCACTTGTTGCTTTCTAGTATATTTTCTTTTCTTTTTTTTAAGAAAAGCATTGTATTGGGGCTCATACAACTCTTATCACAATCTGTACACACATTCGTTGTATGCAAAGCTCATTTGTACATTTGTTGCCATTATCCTTCTCAAAACATTTTCCTTCGACTTAAGCCCTTGGTATTAGCTCCTCTTTTTTTCCACTCCCTCCCCACTCCCCCTACCCTTATGGACCCTTGGTAATTTATGAATTATTAGTATTTTGTCATATTGTACACTGTCTGATGTCTCCCTTTGCCCACTTCCCTGTTGTCTGGACCCTGGGGGGGGTGTTATATGTAGATCCTTATACTCGGCTCCCCCTTTCTACTCTACCCTCATTCCACCCTTTTGCTATTGCCCATCTCACCACTAAAGGGATCACCTGTCCTGAATTCCCCACGTTTCTGATTCCTCTTTGGACCAGTGTACATCCTCTAACCAGATTTGTAAGGCAGAATTCAAATCTTGATAGTGGGAGGGAGGAAGCATTTAAGAGCTAGAGGAAAATTGCGTATTTCATCGCTGCTACACTGTACCCTGACTGGCTCGTCTCCTTCCCACAACCCTTCTGTAAGGGGATGTCGCTTTGCCTGCACGTAGACTTTGGGTCCCCAATCTGTACTCACCCTCATTTACAACGATGCGATCTTTAGTTCTTTGATGCCTGAGACCCGATTCCTCTGATGTCTCCTGGTCACACAGGCTGATGTGCGTCTCTCATGTGGGTTTTGTTGCTTCTCAGCTAGATGGCTGCTTATTTATCTTTAACTCTTTTTTTTTTCTTCTTTAACTCTTAAGACCCCAGATGTTATATCTTTTGATAGTCAGGCATCATCAGCTTTCTTTGTCATATTTGCTTGTGAACTTTGTCTTCAGCAATCGTTTTAGGAAGGTGGGCACACAATGATATGATTGCTAACTGATTCCATTGACCCCTCATGGCTGGTGTGCTGGTGTGCTTCTTCTATGTGGACTTGGTTGCTTCTGAGCTAGATGGCTGCTTGTTTACTTTCAAGCCTTTAAGACTCCAGATGCTATTTCTTTCTTCACCACATTTGCTTGTGCACACATTTGTCTTCAGTGACTGTATTGGGAAGATGAGCATCAAAGAATGCCAATTTAATAGAACAAAGTATTCTTACATTGAGGAAGTACTTGAGTGGAGGTCCAATGTCCATCTGGCACCTTAATGCTAACCCTATAAGTATATGCATGTAGATCTATTTCCCCATCATTATATATAAGTATATTCATTTATGTTTATGCCTTTATTTGGACCTCTGTAGATTCTCTTTGCCTCCCAGTTCCCTCCTCTATTTCCTTCTATTTTCCTCTTATCCCACTATCATGCACTTCCCCCATTTGAATTTTAGTAATTTCTCTCTGTTATATTACTCTTGATCAATCCCTGTCAGACTTGTCACACCCACCCTGTCACTGATCTTGGATCACTGGTGTTCCCTTATCCCTGGGATGGACAATACCACCTCCTTTCTCCCACTCCCCATCTCCCATGATCCCCCAGAGCCATCAGTCCCATTGTTTTCTCCTCCAGACTGTTCATCCAGCCCATCTTATCTAGATAGACTCACAAAGGCAACAATATGTACAGAAAAGTAAGCATATTTTTGGAGTAACCAAGTACAGTTTGTCCTATTTGAATTCATAAATTCACTCAACAAATATTAAGTGCCTACCTTATGCCAGAGACTGTTCTAAGTATATAATAGTGATCAAGATTGACAAAGTTCCTGACTTCAAGACCTTTAATCCATTTATAATCCAATAAAGATTAGAGACAATAAAAAGTAACTAAGTGATACCTGCCAAGAAGGAACAGAGTCAAAGGGAAGCAATAGATGGGAGAGGTCAGCACTACTTTAGACACAATTGTTAAGAAGATCTCTTGGGAAAGTCACTTGAATTAGGTCTGGGAGATGCATGTCTCAGGGAGTGGGGTCAGCAAGTGCAAACCCCGTCTGGTAGGAGCACCCTTGGAACAATGGAAAAGCAAGAGTTCTTGTGTGTGGTGTGCGTGGGGGAGGTTTTTGGTTTTAAATGTGCTTGTAGATATTCTGCTGAGAACGAGCCAGTCAGACAGGACTGTGTGTGGGTGAGTATAATTGCAGATGCAAAGTCTTTGTGTTAGGCAGGAGGGATGGGCTTCTCTGTATGTGCTTGTGTGTGTCTAGAGGGCAGACAGATTCTCCATTGCAATGGGAGGGAAGAGGAAGCCTATGGGCACAAAGGCATGGGAGTTTGTGGCCTAGCAAGGCGAGCACGTTAAGCAAAGCCATCAGGTGAAGTAGTGGAGGACCTTTGAGGAGAAGAGACTTGGTGAAATAATAAAGCTGGTGAGAGGAGGAATGAAGTGAGTGGAGCCTGGTATCTGAATGGAAAGAGCATAGCACTCAGTTTTCTGCAGATAGAGCCAGCCAAGCAGCATCTTTCCTAAACTGATGGTTCCTTTCTCACAGCCAGGCAGCACCTCTAAGAGATCACAGGTTTTCTGGCAAAGTCTAAACCTCTGTGGTCCCTGCAAATTCCAGTGCACTCTTGCTGATATTAGACTTTGATTCCTCTCCCCAACTTCCTGGGTCAGTCTTTTCCTGGATTCATAGTTTGGCTCCACTGGTTATACAGTTTACAACCTTAGACAAATTGCCCAGCTTCTTTGTGCCTCCATCTTCCAATCTGTCAAATGGTCTGATGGCTGTGCCTCCTCAGGACATGTACCTGGTGCTACATAAGCTGGTACATGTACAGGGCAAGGTGCAGTGATGATCATTCATTGTGGTCACTCATCGAGTGTTTGATAGGTGTTTGTCCCTGTAGTTCTGCGCAGTGCACAGAAGAATCACCTGGGTTTCTGCTTCAAAATTCGGGTGCTTGACTTCCACAATTGCTTCAGTCTGGGGCAGGGCCAAATCCGTCAGTGGTTCTCATGCAAATGTGCCCATATCACACTATAGACTAAGTGGGTGACTTCTCAATCACAACTGCACCAGAGCAGGAGTTATGATCCCCCTTTTGAGAATGAATAAAAATAGCCTGAGGGAAGTTAAAGAATTTAACTCAAGTTTCATAGCTGTAAGTGGTAGAACCAGGATTTGAAAACCCATCTCTTCTACTCCATAATGTGCCCCTTCCAAAAGAATTAAAAGAAAAAACTACAGAGTGTGGTCTAGACCAGCACAGGTTTGGAATTACATGTAATAAGAGGTTGAGTCAAAAAATATTACCTCTAGCATTCCAGTTCATACATGCACAAGTCAATGTGTTTAAACATATCTCTGCAGTAGATGGCTGCAGATACGGTCATCTAGTAATACACGGGTCTCAGTCTCATTATGGTGACTAAAAAAAAAAGGAATACATTTTGTGACATGAAAAAAAACACTTCTGAGATCAGGGCTAATATTGAATTTAAAAAAATGTCATGTAGACATTCCCCCAAGTCATTGAAGATTTATAACCAGTTTACAGGAAAGCCTCCTATATAAAGCAATAGTTTTTAAAAATGAATTGATTGTTGTAAGAAAGCTTCAGGGAACTTTAAAGATGAGCCAAGAGACCACCAAATTCAACAAATGAAGAAACTGTGGCCATACTCTGGTGGATGAAGATAACAGAATTGCAACTGATAGGATAACTGCCACAGCTAAGATCTGGCATGCTTAGGAATTTTAAATTTCAAGCAAATACATTGTCCTCAGAAAATGTTCCGTTTGATGGGTGTCACAAGGTGTGTGAACATAGGTTAAGTCAAGAGTGCTCAATATGTCAATCGCAATCTACTAGTTGATCTCAAATGTGGTATGAGTAGATTGCATGGCATTAAAAAAATAGATGAAAGCCTATCACCAATCCCATCACTTAGCTGAAATCTTAGGTGTCAAGCACATGAACAAACAATTGTGTTAAGTGCAGCAAAACTGGCAAGCTAAGTGATTGCCAACTTTTAGACCTTGATTTTTTTCTCTTAAACATAAGAAAGGGTATTAAAATGAGTGGGACCTGGGAGTTGGACCAAGTAAGAAGATAAAAATATATCACTTTCTTATGTAATGGGAGATTTTGATTCAGCTGAAGTCCAGAGCGCATGAGCAATTCTGGAACTTACTTGCAGACGGAAAGTACCCAAACATGAGAAAATGTGCTACCTCCTTGACTGCATTATTCAACTCTACTTATTTATGTGAGTCAGCCACTTCCCACATAAAGATCATTAAGTCCAAGTACCATTCCACCATCACTTGTGATCATTTGGAAGTGTGCTTGAGACTGGCTGTCAGCAGCTACTGTCTGGACTATGCATCTCTGGATCATTCTATTCAATGCAAGTCATCAGAGTCAACTCAGGTAATGACAAAAAATGTACTTAGTTAATTGTGTTGTATTGTGCATATGAACTCATACAGTTATGCAAGGGAGATAAACATATATTGTACATATAAAGAATTCTCAATGCATTCATGAATAAATGTAAATAAATTAAAAATATATGTTTTGCATTTTTGTGCTTGGTAGGTCATTTTGATTTGATCATTTTGTAAGTAGCTTCCATGCTGAAAAAGGTTGAGCACCCCTGGATTAAGTCAAAGAGTGATGATCTTTTCATCAAATGTTGAAGCAAGCTCGAAGTTAATGGAGAGGATGTTGTGGAAAGAATTCTAATCAGGTATGAATCTTGGGTTTATTGATGCAGTCCAGAGAGCAAGGTTTCATCAAAACAGTGCCAGAGAGGTCAATTCAGAAGACACAGAGACTGGTTTTTGAGATTCTAAAGATGTAGTCTTGATAGATTAAAAAAAAAAAAGGATACAGGACAACCATGAGAACTTACTAGGAAAAAGTTTGAAGAAAATCAAAAACTGCATTGATGAGAACAAGGCTGTGAGAGTTGCCCTAAAGCATTTCTCCCACCAATTCAACAATGTACCTGCTCATTCTTGGAGGCTGGCAGTGGCTATCCCATGAGAATTTCTTGAGAAAGTCTTACTTCATCTACCCTACAGTGCTGATCTTGATCTTTCAATTTTTTTTTTCATTTCCCAAACTCAAAAAGATTGAAAAGGAAAAAAAAAATCCTCAAAAAACAAAAAGATTGAAAAGGAACACATGATTTGTGTCCCTCGCATGGTCATTTGGAGGGTATGAATTGAAGCACATCAAACCCTTTGGGGAAGAGTTAGAGATGAAGCGCTACCTTCAGAACTGTGGAGGCGATGTTAAGAAATAATAGCTTTATGCTTCCATATTTTTGTTTCAGGAAGATTTCTATGGTTTTATAGCAATAATTTTTATGACTTAATAATTCATGCATTACTTAGCTTTCATGATAGGTTCTGTGAAATAGTATGCTATGTGATTTGGATGTTGTGCCCACACCTTATTGTAGTCTGGTCTTGCTTTACTTTTTTAACCATCTCGAGGAAGCTTCGTTTCTTAGCGTCGTCACTGTGCTGAGAGAAATTGGCTTTCGTGTTTGGTCCTCAATCCATGGCATTAACAATCTCTCCATATCTTAGAGAGGCCCTTCTCCATTTTTTCGTTAGACTGTAGCTGTTAATTATCCTTTAACATCATGGATAATTTTTTCTTTGTTCGAAACTTAAACAGAGACATAAAACTACAGGATCCAAAAGACACCTGATGCACAAGCTTGAATATTGCCTCTTTTATGTTGAAGCATACCCTATCATACATTAAATCTTTTAGCTGGAAACTACAGTACATCAAATACATAAGCCAATAAAATAGGGATTTATTATGCCCATCGAGACATATAGATTATAGGTTACACAGGGGGCTTCAGCAAATTCATGAAAGTGTCTGTTGTCTTTTGTCTCCATTTTCCATGAACTTACTGAAACCCACTTATAGATGTGCCTAATGAATGCCTGGAAGCACAATTGCTTTATATACAAGAGGCACGAGACACATGTGTTGTCTGTGGGAAGCTGTCATGTTCACTGTGTTCTTGTCTTTGGGAATTTTGATCTCTTGTACAACTTTACAAGTACATGCAACTAAATATACTTCTAGTCAGAGAACTAGGTCTGGCTACTTATTTGGGTGTGTGCCTTTGTTGTTGGGTGCTCATGAGTTGGTTCAAACTCATAGCGACTCTTTGCCTAACAGAATGAAACAGCACTCTCCCTTGCACCATCTTCCTAACTGTTATGTTTGAGTCCACAGTTACAGCCTCTGTGTCAATCCAGTTCACTGGGGCTCTTGCTCTTTTACATACACACACAGTTGCTTATCTGCTTGTAGTTCTCAAATCCTAGGGCCACTATAAGCCCCTCAGTTTATGGCTCTCCGAATTCCTGCGCAGAAAATCCTGTGCGTTAGGCAGGTGATAGAGTCATAAGAAATGATGCAGAATGCAGGGAGATCACAGGCCAGTGGATTCAATGGTGGTGGAAGCATTGCAGGGCTCCAGTATTTCTCTGGGTGGCCAGCAAGCAGGACAGTGAAGTCAGAGAGAGAGAAAGAGAGGCAGGACTTCAGAGAGCAACATATTCTGGTTGCACTTCCAAGTGAAGTCATCAGGTTGCAACCTGATTGACGGGCTAAACTTTACGCCTATACATTTACATATCTTCAAGTTGACATGGAATTATGTAATTATGACAGACACACATCAAAGCAACAGTCAAGAATATATTGCTTTGGACACATAGGCCACACGAAACCTCTCTGAAGTTTTCAAATGCAGAGATGTCACTTTGATGGCTAAGATGTGCTTGGGCCAAGCTGTGGTCTTTTCAATCACCTCAAACAACCCTCCCCCCCACACCCGGTAAAAGATATGTAATAAATAAAGATGATGAGAAGAATTGGTGTTTTTAAATGGCAACATTGGAGAAGCATCTGGAATATACCTTGGTCTGTCAGCCAGTGAACAAATCAGTCTTAGAAGCAGGGTAATGGGGAGGCCCCTCGTCAGCAACAAATAGTGAGATGTCATCTGGCTGGCTTTGGACTCATCATCAAGAAAGACGAAACCCAAGAAAAGGCCTCCTGTTGGGGAGAGGGTCGTTGAAACTGACGAACACCCTCTAAGAGCTAGACTGGCATCATGTTTCCAACAGTGAGCTCAAACACCTCAAAGATACTGGACGTGGCCTTCGAGACGCCTTTCTTGTGGTGAGATCATGAAGAGTTAGTGCCAGCTCAACAGTGGCTAGGATCACGCTCTTTTTCGCCTCTCAGAAGGAAGAATGCTCTGAATAAGGTCTGGGGGTTCTCCAGCTCGGGGTGTCAGCTGTCTTGGGGTCATGCATTGAAACAGTGCCTTTGAGGCACTGTAGTGTCTCGAGCCAGAGTGAGAGCTGGCTGGGAATGGGGAGTTGTGGTTTGTGGCCCCCATTGTAAAAATGGTCTGTGTGCCGAGGCCACTGATGAGTGAATGTGGCTAAATGCTAAGCTTGCCAGGTTTTCTGAGCCTGCCAGAGGGGAGGCATTTAAGCATCTCCCGAAGAGTTTTTTTTTTTTTCCTTTTTCCTGAACTGGATCTCTTTCCACAAATAGCACTTAACTGCTATTCCAGTACTGCTTCACCCTCGGTCCAAATCTGCAACAGAGCTTTCTTGTTGTTAGCTTCTTGTGAAGCTCTGTCAGGAGGGAAGGTGTTTCAAGCCTAAGTATTGTCACCAGACTCACACAGTTCTCGCATGCTCTAGCTGTGAGGCGTGGAGCCCTGGTGGTGTAGTGGTTATACATTGGGCTGCAATCTGGTTGGTTGGCAGTTTGAAGCCACTGGCTGCTCCACAAGAGAAAGAAGGAACTTTGTACTCTCAGAAACCAACAGAGGCCGTTCATCTTGCCCAACAGGGTCACCGTGAGTCCAGGTTGACTCAAGGAGAGTGAGGGCACTATGGGGCTTGAGCCAAGGCCCTGAGCTGCTTTCAAATTTTATTTCTTCTTTTAAGTTTTATTGGCAAATATTTGGCACATCATACAATTTAATAGCTCAGTCATATTAAAAAGAGTTGCGCAATCACTGCTGTGGTAGTTTTAGGACTATTTTCATCTTTAAGTTTCCAATGGCTTCATATAAAGTCAGAGTGTTGTGAAGCTTAAGCAAAGTAGAATGATTTAGTGATTAGGGTCTTGTTTTTAGAGTGATGAGAATATTGTGGAAATCGATAGAAGTCGTGGTCACCTGCAGTTCCCAGGAGATGCAAATGGATAAGCATTTGGTGACTCACTGAAAGGCAGTCACCCAGCAGTGCCACAGAAGAAAGCCTGGGCAATCAATTGTTTTTTGGCATCACTGCTCCCTGGTGGTGAAAGTAGGAGGCCCAGCCTTGCTCCTGGAGAGCAGCTGCTGGATTTGAATCTCCAACCCAGTGGGCCGCAGTCCCGCGCACAACCACTACGCCACTAGGGTTCAGCCCTGGACAATCAATTTTTGAAAGTTTATAGTCAGTGAGAGCCTTATGGAGTACATGCTCCTATGAAACAAGGCATGGAGTCCTCATGAGTTGGATTCTGCTCCATGGCCACTGGTGGTTTTTTGTCTTGATTTTTGTGGTAGTACAACACTGGGCATACACAGAAACTCAACGAAGGTTTCATTTTGTGTCTGTTAATATTGGGATGTGAATTTCACATTAGTAAGCAAAAAGTCCCCCTACTGGACCATAAATGACGTCATGATAAATGGAGAAAAGATCAAAGTAATTAAGGATCCCATCTTGCTTACATCCACCTTCAGTGACCAGTCAAAAGATCAAATGACTTCTTACATGGAGTCAGTCTGCTGCACAAAAGCTCTCGAACGTGTTGAAAAGCAAGGGCATTAATCTCACCCAAGTGCACCTTTCTTCACCTCATATGCATTTGAAACTTGGACATCGAATAAGGAAGATGGAAGACAAATGGATACCCTTGAACTATGGTGCTTGCAAAGAATGTTGAAAGTGCCATGGATGGTGAAAACACCAACCCACAACTCTGCCTTGGAAGAAGTGCAACCAGAAGGGTCCTTAGAAGAAAGGATGGGGAGGCTTCATCTCCTATAGTTTGCACGTGTCATCAAGAGAGACCAGTCTCTGGAGAAGGACATCACACTTGTGTTAAAACAGAGGGGCAGTGGAAAAAGGGAAAGCCCTAGACAAGATGGATTGACACAGTGGTCACAAACAACCGGCTCAAACATAAGAGCTATTGTAAGGATGGCACAGGACTGGCCGGTGTTTTATGCTGCTGTACACAGGGTGTCTGGGGATTGGTATCAACTCAACGGCACCTGAAAACAAAAAGTAAAAAATAAAGCACTTGTGGTAGTTGATTGACCTCCCTTCTCACGTACTAGATTTCTTTGGGGAAGGGCCGTCCAACTTTTTAAATATCTTTATTTGTCTATTTCCCCCCCTAGCATCCAACAGTGTTCTACACAGAATAGGTAATTTGGAAAAATTGAATAAATGAATGGGTATTAAAAAGGAAGTTATGTTACGGAACAGTTGTATAATTAACCTATGGTTTCATAGGATGAGGAGGACTGGTTAGGTTGTCTAGTAAGCATGGGGCTGCTCACTATAAGGTTGGTGGTTCAAGCCCACCAGGCACTGTACAGGGAGAAAGATGAGACAATGGCTCCTGTAATGATTTACCACCTAGGAAACCATCTCTCCGTACATTATGAGTTAGGATAGATTCCATGGTTGTGGTTTTGGTTTTGGTTCTGGAAGCAATATGTTGTTGATGCTGTGAATTCAGTTGTAAGTTATTATATATGAGAAGCTTTTAAATTAATAGCATAATCACTTGGGTTAGGAACTAGGAAAACCTGTTTTTCCCCTCTCTCCTTAAGTAGGTCACCTCATAAGCCTTGGAGCAGACATTAACTTATTTCCTGGTGACTGTCAACTTGTAGACCACCACACCATTGGGTTTCCACTAACGATTTAACATTTTTATTTTTGACATTTGAGTCCTACATTCATTTTGAAGTTACTTTTCCTATGGGAACAAGGTTTTATTATTTTTTCATAGCTCTCAACTCCATTCAGTTATTTTTGAATCATTCCACCTGCTTTCTTTCTAGTCCCTTCTATTATTTTTGTGTTTCCCATAAGACTGAGCCAATTATAGCTTAGGTCATTATTCAGATAGAAGTAGCTTTTCCTGTTGGCCTTGCTTCGTCTTCCTCTCTCATCTGGAATAGTGTCTGGTACAGAGTAGGAAATCAATATAAACTTGAAGTGTGGGCTGATGAATAATTAAATACAAGGGCATAAGGATCTTCTTATGTTCTCTGCCCACCACCCTCCTGACTGCTCTCAGTTTTTGTCCTGCTCTGTGTGTGATTATTTTAAAATATTGGACCTGAGGCACAAGGTTGGATTAAGGCTTAGTCATAGTGCTCTGATTCGGATGTGAAGTCTTCACTGGCCTGCGCATGGCCTGCTTTATGAGCGGGTGAAACGGCAGGCGTGCACAGGGAGGGAAGTGATGGAGGCCATCACTGGGAATGACCTGCTACTGCTGCATTGTATTTTTCAGTTTGTAAGGTTCTCTTGACTTCTTTAAAATACTTAGGTGAATGATGGCTCTTAATTTTTATTAATGTAAAATGATCTAGCTGGTCATGTATAGTCAGTGCACTCTGCACCTTGTTTAACTTTTTCTTGCTCTGAGGTCTGAAAGGTGTTTATCTTTATTTTCCATTAAATGCAAAACCCACACCCAACTCACTGCCATCAGGTCAATTTCAACTTTTAGTCACCTTACAGGACAGTAGAACTGCTCCCAGGGATGCCAAGAGCTCTGGCAGCCTCAGAGCAGTGGTGGGGCTTGCAATATCGACCTTGCCATTAGCAGACCTTTGCAGAACCCTCTACGCCACTAGATTTCCACTGAGAGGTTTAATATTTTATTCAAGAAATTTAAATCCTTGATTCATGGGAAGTTGATTTTTTTGTATGTGGTTTGAGTAGGGACTGGATTTTACTATTTTCCATATGGATTCTTCACCTATGCAGATTTGCAGTGAATATTACACTGAGAGGTAGAGTAAAACCACTGGAATTTCAAGGTGAAAAGAAATGAAAGAGAAGAAATATTTACAAAGAATTCTGAAGAAAAAATTTCCCACACTGACCATTTAAAAGTAACTGTAAGAAATCAAACTTTTGGTTTTGAAAATCATGGCAACATATGGATGAATGTGCTTAGCACGATGGATGTATGTTTGGATTGTGATAAGAGCTCTAAGAGCCCCCAATAAATTATTTATTAAAAGATTACTCAATGAGATGCAGAGAAACTATAAAATTGTTAGTTTTATTTTCTGCACATATAAACTTTCACCTTTTGCTCTCCCACTTTGTATAAACCATTGTTATACACTGAGTTGTGTCTTCCAAAAATTGTGTCATGAATTCTAACCCCTTTACCTGTTGTAGTAATCCCATCTTGGAATGGGTTTTCTTTGGTTTGCTAATGAGATGGGATTAATGTACAGCATGTTTTGAGTTACTCTTTAAATAGAAAGGAAACAGATTAAAAAAGGAGGCAGGATTGTGAAAAAGACAGATGCTGACCCACAGGAAGAACAGTTAGGTGCTCAGTGCCCTGAATTTGGACTTCTAGCCTTGTAAACCTGAAGAAATAAATGTCCATTTACTAAAACAGAAAGAAAAAAATCAGACATTCTACTTATTAATTTTTAAGATTAAACTTATTTTTAAAAGTTAATCTTAATTTATTTTTTCAAAGAAAAGTATATATTATACTTTTTCTTGATAGTATGTAAGTTAAACATGTGGAGTTTTTGTTAGAACTTATAAAACAAAGAAACTATCATCTAAACCAGCAATTCTCAACCTGTGTGTTGCTCCCCTTTGAGGGTTGAACAATCCTGTCATAGGGGTTGCCCGGTTCATAACAGTAGCAAAATTACAGTTATGAAGTAGCAATGAAAATAATTTTATGGTTGGGGCCTCCACAACATAAGAAACTGGATTAAAGAGCCATGGTATTTAGAAGATAAGTGTGTTAGTCTGGGTAGATTAGAGAAACAAATTCATAAACATGCATATGGATATAAGGGAAAGGCTTATATGCAAGAGGAATGGAACATTGAGAAAGCATCCCAACCCAGTCCAGTCCAAGATCATAAGTCTGATATTAGCCCACAAGTCTGATACCAATCTATAATGTCTCCTTCTGACTCACGAAGCCCGTGCAGTCGAAGCATCCCGGCGCTGGCAGGGGTCTCCCCATGGCTCCTCGTTTCCAGGGCTCAGGATCTATCAGCATGACACCATCTTGTCTTGTCGATAGACCGATTCCAAGAGACTGAGTCAAGTCTCTCTACTCCAATTGAGAAATACAGTGAGACTTCCCAGAATTCTCAGGAAAAAGCCATGTCCACACAGAGACCTCACTGGCAGGCTAGATTCCCACCCCTACACTCACAATCATGAAACTGGCATCAAGCACATGACTGCCACAGTTGGGAACCACTAAGCTTTGCTGATACAGTTAATCTAGAAAAGCCATTATCTCTCACATTACTGGTATGACAAGTTATTTCTAGAACCATTTTCCCTTTCTTTCTACTGTGTTTTGTTCCCCTTTCTTTCTACTGAGTCATATTTGTTTTAGTCATGTATCAAAGTCCTAGCCATCCTTCACAGGCTAGCTTGAGTTCCTTCTCTTCCATCTGCCTTTCCTGAGCTCTATTACATAAATATAAACACTGTCCTGGAAGTTCAGCATGCTAAACTCTATCAGAGGGTGGCCCCTACCACACTTCCCTTATGATTATCTGTGTACTTAATATCTCCACTCTCACAGTGGGCAGGAATCCCCTTTGCGCCCTAATGTCTGACCCAGAGTTCCCGAAAGCAGCATGGAAGAGTGACAAAGCACTTGTTAAAGTGAAAAGATCTTTGCTTTCCAAGTACAATAAGATTATCTTGAAGGGTTATATTGGATAAGGAAACAGTTGCTGTAAAAATGAGAGAATAACATAATCTATATCCTAGAGACAGGATAAACAAGTGTATATACAGGTGATATGGTTTTACCTTTTCAGATTATCCTATGATTCATATCAACAGCTGGCCGCTAAGCAGTATGAAAGTCTGGTGTGATAACCTTCTACTTTCATTACTTGAAAATGAAAGAAAAACCTCCTTTTCTTCCCCAGGGCCAGTTCTGTGATTATTGTAATTCTGAAGACCCCAGGAAAGCCCACCCAATCACCAATGCAATTGATGGAACCGAACGGTGGTGGCAAAGTCCTCCTCTGTCTTCAGGATCACAGTACAACAGAGTGAATGTCACATTGGATCTCGGGCAGGTGAGTTGTGCTTTCCATTGAAATAGGAAAAATCAGATTGGATCACTGCTTTTGTGATGGCTTCTGGCATAACCATAATTGCTTAGTATCAATTAACTCATGCGTCATTGTTCATTCTGTTAAATTAATGTTTCCTTCCACATCTACCGCAGCCTGTCACAATATGGTTTCCTAGATGTGTCTGTTACATGAGCTAAAAAGTAATTATAGATGTTTCATTGTCAAAGACATTTAAAAAATACTTTGTTATCTGGAAACCCTGATCCTACGAATACTGACTACTTCAGTATTTGCCTGGTCCATGGAGGAACCTGAATTCAGGCTTATCCATCTGTGGTTGAGTAAGATGACCTTTGGGATCCTGTCCACTACTGAGCATCCTCTGTATAATCCCCTCCTGGAGAGAGTGGACAGAGCTGTGAATGTGATGGATTGCATTCCCATGATTTCAGGCATTATATGGTAAAGGGACTCTGCAGATATGTTTAAGGCCTCAAGTCTGTTGATCTAAAGTAGGGGTGTCCAAATGGAGGCCTGTTTGACATTCCTGATCTAAAGGGAAATTGTCTTGGGTGGATCCCACCGAAATAAGGGAGCACTTAAGCAGGCCTTTTCTGAAGGAAGAGATTTGAAGCATGAGAAATTATCTTCCTGGTCTTGAAGGGAAAACTGGCACGTTGGAACTACTGGTGGAGATGGCCACGTGACATGGGACCCAAGAGCAGGTTCTGAAAATAGCCCGAGTCAACTGCAGAGACCTTAGTCCTGCAACCATAAGGAACTGAATTCTGCCCAGAATATATGGGAGCTTAGACCCAGGTCTTTGCACACATCCAGCCAACCTCTTGATTCCACCCTTGTACTAGCACAGAACCCAGTCATGCAGTGCCAGGTTTTTGACCACCAGAACTAGCTATGGGGATAATCGGTGGGTGCTGTTTTTAGCTGTTATGATGATGGCCCTGTGTTAGGCAGCCAAAGAAAACCAGTATATCTTTTTATTTCCTCTTTTATACCAGGCAGTGCCTCCTATCTCCTTCATTCCACTCTTCTTCTCAAGATGTATCTCCTTTCTTTAATGCTCCTGGGATTGGTCTTGGGATTTTGGATCTGCTAAGGAACAAAAGAGAGAGGGACCGCTTCTCTGGCAGCACTTTCATTCTAGGAGGCGAGATGGACAACACAAACACACAGAACCAATCCGTGTGTGCAGTATGCTGGAAAGTGATGAGAACTGTGGGAAAAGGGAAAAATAGCAGAGCAGGGTGTGCAGTGCCAGGGACAAAGACAATAGGGAGGCTTTTGCAAAGGTGAGAGTTTAAGGAAAGACTCGAAACCGGTGAATGGCTAACTCCAACTCAGATACCTGCCCCATTGATAAAGGCAGCCCATTGTCATCCAATAGATTCCCATATGGAGCGCTTCCTGTAGGGGCTTCCAAGACCATAAGCCTTTGCAGTGGGTAGATGCCACCTTGTCAGTTCTGACTCACAGCCACTGTGTACAACAGAGATAAATCCTGCCCGGGTCTGCACCAGCCTCCCCGTTGTCCTTGTTTGAGTCCATTATTCCAGCCACCGTGTCAATCCATCTGGAGAAGATGTAACTCTTTTTTTTTAAAATCATTTTATTGGGGACTCATATAACTCTTATCACAATCTATATCATTCATTGTGTGGAGCACATTTGTTGCCCTCGTCAGTCTCAAAACATTTGCTTTCTACTTGAGCCCTTGATATCAGCAACTCTCCCCTCTCTCCTCCTCCTCCCTGATAATTTATACCTCATTATTTTTCCATGTCTTACACTGACCGATGTCACTTTTCTGTTGTTCGTCCCCCAGGGAGGGGGTTATATGTAGATCATTGTGATCAATTCTCCCATCCTACTCCACCTTCCCTCCACCGTTGTGGTATCGCCACTCTCAGCACTGGTCCTGAAGGGATCGTCTGTCCTGCATTCCCTGCGTTCCCAGTTTCTGTCTGTGCTAGTGTACAGAAGATGTATCTCTTGAGGGGAGTAGAAGGCTTCATTTTCTTCCTCTTCCCTTAGAGTGGTCCCTGGCTTCCAACGGCTGACTCTGTGGTTAGCAGCTCATCATAGAACTTGTCACACCAGCAGGTCTTCTAGACAGAGGGAGCAGCCCTGCCAAAGCCATCAGGGGGGTCTGTCTGGAAATAGAAGTTGCCACATGAGACTGGCGAAGGGGCAGAAGGGCAGGGGACAGAAAGTCCAGGCAAATGGGGTCAGATGGTGCAGGGTCTTGCAGTCCATGGAGAAGACCTGGTTTTTAAGTGAAACGGAAGCAATTGCAGGACTCAAGTACAGAGGAACATCACGATCCAATTTGTAGCTGAAAAGGGCCTCCCTGGCTGTTTTGTTGAGGGCTATAGAAGGCGCCCTGGTGGCAGACTGGGACCCAGGGCGAAAGAAGAGGCTTTCCATTCTTATAGAGTTACACTCTCAGAACCGCACATGGGTCGTTCTACCCTATCCTAGGGGGTGACTGTGAGTTATGATCAGCGTGGGGCAGTGAGTTTGGTTTTGGGCTTTGTGGAAGGTCAAGGTGGAAGCCACCGGTGACAGTGGAAGGAGAGAGACATACTTGGGTCCCAGATAGGTTTTGAAGGGGTGCCTGGAGGTCCAAGGGCAGTCAAAGAGGAGTGTGAGAAAAGGAACAACAGAGACAACTCCCAAGACCTTTGGCCTGCGACCCTGGAGCTGCTATTTTCAGAGACTGTGGGAAGGGGCAGGCTGGGGGACACAGCAAGAAGAGTTCATTTGACAGTGCTAAGTTTGAAATACTTTGCGGGAGGCATCGCTGGACCCTAGCATGGTTCTCAGCCTAGAGCCTAGAGTGGTTCGCAACCTTTCTAATGTCGTCACCCTTTAATACATTTCCTCACGTTGTGCTGACTCTCCCAACCATAAACTTACTTATTTTCGTTGCTACTTCCTCACTGTAATTTGGCTATTGTTATGAATCAGGTGACCGCTGTGAAAGGGTCATTTGATCCCCAAAGGGGTTGCAATCCACAGGTTGAGAACCACTGGACTCTCGAAGATGTGCAAGCTGGAGATTAATGTGCAGCATGCACTGTGTGAGGCTTTATCTTGTGTGGAAGATGTCTTGGAGCATGGTGGTTAAGTGCTTAGCTTATAATCAAGAGGTCAGGGGTTCAAACCCCTCAGTCCCTCTGCAACGTGGCAGTTGGAAGATGCCGGTCTTGAAACCCCGGGGGGGCAGGTCTTTGGCCTCTAGGATTGCTATGAGGTAAAATGGACTGGCTAGTCATGATTTCCCATTTTGTTTGGGAATTCTCTTTGGAATTCCCTCAGCTTCTTCAATCTGTAGGTTTATATAGTTTATCAACTTTGGGAAGTTTTCCGTTATTTTTTCACATACATTCTCTTTGTCTTTTTTTTTTGATGGGGGGGAGGGCATCATTGCCCTCTGGTGGTCGTGGGAGCTACCCAGTGCTACTCCTGAGAGCTGCTGCTGGATTTGAACCACCAAGCCCATGGGCTGCACTCAACCACTTACACCACCGGGCCTCCGCCCCTACATACATTTTCAACTTCACTCTCTTTTCTCATTTTTCTGTGCTTCTGATATAAGAGGCTTCAAAAAGGTTGTGGAAAATCCCTATGATCTTTTAATTCTATTTTTCCCACAAGCCTTTTGAAGTCTCTTGTATGTGAACACTAAATCCTCACTCCAAAGGTCCCTAACACTCTCTTTTACACCCCTTTTCCCCTTCAGTTGATTTTCTAATTTTCAGATTGGGTTATTTTTACTATTCTCTCTTCAAGTTTGCTTTTCTCTATTATATTTATATTGCTGTCATTTACGTTGCATCTTATAACTTCCATTTTGGGTGAGATTTAATACATCTCCAGTTTTTCCAAGATAATTTGTAATCATTCACTGAAACATTCTAAACGACAACTCCTTTAAGTCTATGTTATATCAGATTCATTATCTTGTATTGGTCCACTGGTCATCTTTTTTCATGAAGTTCTGATTTTCCTGGTTGTTGAAAACACAGATCAAGAAAAAATGTTCTCATGAGCTATTTAACTGAAGCTAATTAATTAAAGATGGGAAAGATAGCAACATGTTTTCCTGCAATGGTAATGTGAGTAGGAAGAAGAGGCTCGCCGCTATTACTTGAGTTTGCTAGGTGCTCATCATACTACCTGTAATACTAACTGTAATGTGAATTTTAATTTTTTCTGCTTGCTAGAGTTTCATGCAGACTGTCGTTCATATGACAACATCATTCCAAAGAAATAAAAGTGGGAAATGCACTTCACAAACTGGACCTAGGATGAGACTAAGAATTTCTTAGAAGTAAGATATTTTTTCCCATCATTGGTTGGTAATAGCTTTGTGACACAATGTTTGGTCTCTCAATATCTTCAACCCATAGCTTGTGCTCACTTAGGACTCTCCTGATAATATTTTCACCATCAAATTGCATCTGGGAGATCAATTCAGGGAGATCCACCATGATTCAAAAGACTTTCTAATCTCATTTTCAATTGCGAATTAGTCATATTCTTCTGTCAGCTAACTTTGGACAGATTGTCAGAAGATACCAACCCCTGGAGAAGGTCATTATGTTTGGTGAAGTAGTGGGGACAGTAAAAAAGAGGAAGACCCTTTACAAGAAGGATGAACAGAGTGGCTGCCCCCATGAGCTCAAACATTACCATTGTGAAGATGGTGCAGGGCCTGGCAGTGTTTCATCTTGCTGTACACAGCGTCGCTAGGAGTCAGAACAACAAGGGTCCTGGTGGCACTATGGGTTATGTGTTGGGTTGCTAACTGCAAGGTTGGCAGTTCAAACTCACCAGTCACTCCATGGGAGAAAGATGAGGCTGCTGGCTCTCATAAAAGTTTACGGTCTTGGAAACCCAATTTAAGAAACCCTGTATAGAGTCTGAATGGACTTACTGGCAGGGTGTTTGATTTGATTGATTTAGCATCAGTGCAGTAGATTTTTTTTTATATTGACTGGGGTAATTAAAAAAATCATTTTATTAAAAACTTATTTTTTTAGAGGCTCACATAACTCTTGACACAATCTTTACAACCATCCCCGATGTCAAGCACATTTGTACAGATGTTGCCACCATCATTTTTTCCTTTTTTCTTTCAAATTGGGGGCTTGTATAACTCTTTTTAAAAAAATCATTTTATTGGGGCTCATACTTCAGTTTTCACAATACATAGTTACATATACTGTGCCAAACATCTTCACATGCCTGCTTTCATTAACATTTTCTAAATATCCACTTTTCTATTTGGGCCCTTGATATCAGCTTCTCATCCTTCCCCCTCTATACTTGTTCCCCCCTCTCCCCCAGTACTCATTACTTTATAAATTATTATTGTTTTGTCATATCTCACACTGCCCGACATCTCCCCTTGCCCACTCCTCCCGATGTCTGTCCTCCAGATAGGAGACTATTTGTAGATCCCAATGTAGTTGGCTCCCTCTCTCCACCCCATCTTCTTTCCCCCCATCTGGTAACTCCACTCTCACAACTGGTCCTGGGGAGTTCATCTGCCCTGGGTTCCCTGTGTTTCCAGTTCCCATCTCTGCCAGTGTACCTCCTCCAGTCTAGCTAGATTTGTAAGGTAGAGTTGGGACCATGATAGTTGGGGGGAGGAAGCCTTCAGGAACTGGAGGAAAGTTGTATGTTTCACCGCTACCTCACTGCCCCTTGACTGGCCCATTTCCTCACCATGACTCCCCTGTAAGGGGTTGTCCAATTGCCCACAAGTGAGTTTTGGGTTCCCACCCTGCTCTCTCCCTCATTCTTATTGATTTTATTTTTGTTCTTTATGTTTGATATCTGCTCCCTTCGACCCCTCATGGTCACATAGGTTGGTGTGCTTCTTCCATGTGAGCTTTGCTGCTTCTGCACTAGAGGGCCACTTGTTCACCTTAAAGTCTTTAAGATTCCAGCTACTTTATCATTTGGTAGCTGGGTGCCATCAGTTCCCTCCATTCTTTCTGCCTCTGCTCACTTTTGTCTTCAGCAATCATGTTGGGAGGGTGGGCACATAATTATATGATTTTTGATGCCTGATACCTGGTTCTTTCCACTCTTCTTGGTCGCACAGGCTGGTGTGCTTCTTCTATAGTGGGCTTTGTTGCTCTGTTTGGTCGTCCTCAAGCCTTTAAGACCTCAGACATTATATCTTTTGATAACCAGGTACCATCAGCTATCTTCACCACTCTTGCTCATGTCCCTACCTGTCCTCAGTGATCATCTCAGGAAGGTGTGTACACAGTGATACAGTTTTTTTCCTGTTTGATGCCTGAGACCTGATCCTTTTGACACCTCATGGCCACACTGGCTGGTGTGGTTCTTCTGTGTGGGCTTGGATCCTTCTCAGCTCGTTGGCCATTTGTTTATCTTCAGACTTTGAGACCCCAGACTCTATATCCTTTGATATCTGGGTGCCATCAGTTTTCTTCACCACATTTGCTTATGCACCTGTTTGACTTCAGTGATTGTATTGGACCAGTAAGTGTCATGGAATACCAGACTCTCATACCAATCCATACATCCATCCATTGTGTCAAAACACTTTTGTACATCTATTGCCATCATCATTTTCAAAGCATTTGCTTTCTACTTGAGTCCTTGGTATCAACTCCTCGTTTCCTCCCTCACTCTCCACTTTTCCATGGACCCTTGATAATTTATAAATAATGTCTGATGTCTTCCTTCATCCACTTTTCTGTTGTCAACTCCCCAGGGAAGGAGTTATATGTAGATCCTTGTGATTGGTTTCTCCTTTCTACCTGGTATTGCTAATCTTATTACAGGTCCTGAGGGATTTATCTGGTCTGGATTCCCTTTGTTTCCAGTTCCTATCTGTACCAGTGTTAAGCCCTCTGGTCTAGCCGGATTTGTAAGGTAGAGTTGGGATCAGTGGGGGTGGGGTGGGGGTAGAGGAAGCATTAAAGAACTAGAGGAAAGTTGTATGTTTCATCATTGCTATACTGCTGGCTGGCTCTTCTGCTCCCCAAGACCCTTCTGTAAGGGAATGTACAGTTGCCTACAGATGGACTTTGGGTCTCCACTCTGCATCCCACCTTCATTCACAATGATAGGATTTTTTTTGGTTCTTTGATGCCTGATACCTGATCCTATTGATGCCTCATGATCATACAGGTTGGTGTGCTTCTTTCATGTAGATTTTTTTGCTTCTCAGCTACATAATATCTTGTTTATCTTCAAGTCTTTAAGACCCTGGGCACTATATCTTTTGATGGTTGGGCACTATCAGCTTTATTTTTAAATCACATTTTCTTATGCACCTGTTTTGTTTTCAGTGATCATGTGGATACGGTGAGCCAGGAGTGCCAGGTTAATAGAATAAAGTGTTCTTGCATTGAGGGAGTACTTGAGTGGAGGCCCAATGTCCATCTGCTACCTTAATACTAACCCTACAAATATATGCACATAGATCTATTTCCCCATCATCACATGTAAATATATTTGCATATGTACATGTCTGTATTTAGACCTCTATAAATGCCCTTTACCTTCTAGTTCTTTCCTCTATTTGCTTTCACTTTCCTCTTGTTCCACTATCACGTTCAGCCTTCATTTGGGTTTCAGTAATTCCTCTCCATTACATTGCTTTTGATAAAGCCCTACCAGGGCCCTACATCCTCCTTGCCATCGATTTTAGATCACTTATTGTTCCCTTGTCCCTGAGATTGTTAACACCCACTTCCTTTCCCCTGCCTCCCCCTTTCCCGTGCCAGCCCCCCTTTCCAAACCATTGGTCCCATTGTTTTCTCCTTCACGTTGTTATCCTGCCTATCTGACTGGGGAATTTTTAAATGTTATTTATTTATTTAATTGAAGATTCCATAGTTAACAGGGGATTTTAACCCATCAAAATTATCTGCATGCAGCTTCTCGGCCTTTTGGCTAAGATCAAGTGTAAAATTATCTGCATGCAGCCTACCAATTCCTGCTGGATGTAATCTCTTCCTTTAGAGTTCTGATTGTTATTTTTTGTCTTAAGTTTTATTTATTTTGTGGCTCAGAATGCACACAGTCAAATCTGCAGGAATTTAGAGATCTCTACACAAGCATCTCCATGATATTGACTAAATTTTTTGAGTTGTACAACCTTCTTTTTGGAGTCATTCTTCCCCCCTTAGCATAAACTCACTGGTGAAGCAATGAAAAAACATGTTTTTAAAAGTATTCCTTTGATATACTGAAAACTCATAATGAAAACATCCACAGAAGAACAATTTAATAACTTGCTGGTTGCTGACTGACATTAAGTAGAACAGATGTATTCGAGGAGATGATGTGTAATCCCACCTTTGTTTCGTGCAGAAAGCTGCTCTGGAGGTGGTTACGTCTAGAACCACCCTGCCCTGGCTTTCTTCGTGCCTGGCTGCACTGCTGACTCCCTCTGTGACCAAGGCCAGCCAGTATGCTCCGTGGCCCTTGACCTCAGCCCCATCATTAATCACATGTGATGAACAATAGGGCTTATCTCTTAAGAGTGTTGTGAGCTTTAAATGAGTATGTAGCTTAGGTTTTATACCCTCTCCTGGGCTGTGGTAATGATTTTTGTTTGATAAAGTTGGTGTGAACATTCAATAAACACTCACTATTAATGACAGACACGTGGCTTGCACTCTTTGAGTGCTTGTTGTCTACAGTCCTGGGGAAAAGGCACCAAAGAAGTCTAGGAACTAGAAAATCAATATAAATAATGTCAAACTGGAGATAGCTTCTCCTTTCATGTTGCCACAAAATGTACTTTAATTAGTATGCCTTGTCTTATACGATTCATAGTTTATAACCTATTGGTATGAACTGTGTTTTCTCCCTCATGGTGAAATTTACTAGTCACACTGTCACAGAACATTCAGATTTGATCATTTAATAGCAGCACAAGAACCTTAGATTTATGGAAGCATCGGTTTTGATGGAGGAGAAGGAACTATACAGGTCTAGATCATAAACTGGTTTTACCAAATTACTTTTTTCCTCTTCTTAAAAATAAAATTTGATTTTTATGTACTGGTATCAGTTGGACTGTGATGAGGTGGTTGAATTCTTAACAAAGGAAAACATTTCCTCTGGTCTTTGTCTTGCATTTTTCCATTCCCTACTAGTAGCTGTAGAGTTAATGCCCAACTGTAGGAACCCTGGATAGAGTTTCTATGTGTGTGTTTTCTCTATCTGTCATCATCTATATATTTATTTTAGTAGTCTTATTGAAGTATAAGAGGAGTCCTGATAGTGTAGTGGTATAAGTTGCACATAGATCTGCATGGTTGACAGTTCAAAAATCACCAGCAACCTTACGGGAGAAAGGGAGAGACTGTGAGTCCGTATTGACTCCATGGCAATAAGTTTGGTTTCTTAATGTCAGAAGATTCAACCATATTAAGAAGAGTTGTGTAATCATCACTACAATCACTTTTAGAAAATTTCTTCTTTCTTGTGCTCATTGTTCTTGGCTCCCCATTTCCTCCAACCTGCCCTGCCGTGAGGCTAGGAACTTACTAATCCAGTTACTGTCTCTATAGATTTACCTATCATAGATTTCCTATACAGAAAAATACACAAAACAAAGATGAAAATTTCAAAAGTAATGACAAAGTAAGCCAGAAAATCCCCAATGAAAACAAAAGCAGACAATATTAAAAACCAGAACAAATTTAAAATAGGACAAAAGGGAGATCAAAATTAAGGTGTGACATTATAACTTTACTCATTTGGCACAATCTACAATTATCTCAGTCTGATAGCCAGGATATTCCATCCTGGGACTGTGGTCAGAGGGAATTCAATGGAGGCTTAATCCATGTGTGGACCCTGCCACTGAATTTGGGCTTCCATTGTCATTCATAGCCTTCTGCAACAGGATATTTGGAATTTAAACTTTAATATTATTCCCCCCTTCAAGTTTATATTGTATCATTGTGATCATTGGATCACACAGGCTGATGTGCTTCTTCCTTGTGGACTTAGCTGACACCTCAATTAGATGACTACTTATTTTAAGATAAGTCTTTAAGACCCAGATGCTATTACTTCTGATAGCTGGACATGGTCTTACTTCTTGACCACACTTTACTATACACCCCTACCTTCAGTAATCTCCTCATGAGTAGGTATTGAGTAGGGCCATGTTATAAGAACGAATTGTTCTTCAATTAGAGCTATGATTAAGTCTGAGCTCAAAATCAATCAATATATCTATGGTTAAAGGTGCCCCTGGTTCACTTTAGAAATACCATTTTAATTTTATTGGAGTACACAATGGATCATCCCCAGGGCACACAAGGTAATTCTCTTGATACTATTATTAATTTAGTCAATGGTATAACATTTAAGACACTATTGATGAAAATAAATTATACATGTCCTATACAGAGTTTCTGAGACTGGAAATTTCTGCTGGAGCAGATATCTTCTACTTTTTACTATGCAGTGTTTGTTAGGTTTGAACTGCTGACCTTGTGATTAGAAAAGTTTTGTGATTCACAATGTTGTTTTCTGGAGTTGGTTGAGTTAATTTAATTATGTAGTATTCATCAGTTTCAGGCTATAGAGGAAGAATGTGATGTCTTACAGGAAAGTTTAATATAATCTCTTCTAGTATAATGAGTTCATTTTTGCATTTAGAGTGAAATATGTTAAGTTTCAAAGAACATTTGTTTCTGGATTCATGGTGGGGTATGGCTTCTTCTCCCTATGAGACAGAAAGGTACAGCAATGAAATTTACATAAACATCCTGGGCTTTTCTTTGGAATGTAAAGAATACTTGCTCTATGAATTCAAACCCTCTTCTCTCATTCTATGTTTACCTGCATCCTTCTTCTTAGCATTCATTTTCTAGGGTTTTCTTAACAAAATATCACAAATTAGGTGGTGTGTTAATCTGAGTAGACTAGAGAAACAAATTCATAGACAAGCATATGGATATAAGGGAAAGGTTTGTATACAAGAGGAATGGAACATTGAGAAAGCATCCCAACCCAGTCCAGTCCAACATCACAAGTCCAATATTAGCCCATATATCCGACACCAGTCCATAAAGTCCCCTTCTGACTCATGAAATCACAGGACAGTGGGTGCAGAGTCCCGCACATCCAGAGAAAGCCATGCCAACAGATGTCTCTTAAGCTATCTCCTGACTGACAGGCTAGACTCCACTCCTAGTCTTCCAATCATGAAATTGACACACGAGGACATGAATGCCACAAGTGACTTCAAACAAAAATGTACTATCTTGCATGTTCCACATGGATGAATGCTCATATAGAAAGAGGAGTGGTGTTTTTATAAAACACATAATTTAAGGTAAACATTTACTAAGGCAAAGACATGTCGTCCTGATGAAGGAGCCCATTAGCATGAAATAATCATGACATCAAAGGATTTTCAGTCAGAAACTACTTAAATACATCCTAGAACACAAAAGAAAATGTCACAAACTCATTCCATTACAGATGGCAGTTGCTTGGATGTTCCACACTTCACTCAGGGTGTCATAAATATAAGTCATGCCATACGAGTCACGCCCTGACTGCATCAGTCAAAAGACCCTGTACTAATCTTGTAAGTTCTTCTATGTAAGAAGAACTAAGAACTTTCATGTGTTCTTCTATGAACCACAGTCCCATTCTTGCTTCTCTAGTCCCACCTATGTGATGCCAAATCTTTCTTCATGATGAGAAAGATCTTGCTGGAAATGTCACAGGGACCTCAATTCTGAGGTGTAGCCCAAAGCTTAAGGAATCAGAGTGCAATACCTTTTCAGAGCCACCACAGGTCATGGTGAGTTCATTTTATGTATTTATAATATTAATTTCTCTCTGTAGAGACAATGGGAGAAAATTTCAGAAGAAAGCCTTTTTTAAATTCCCCAGTGTTTTGCTTCTTAATATCATTTCTATTATAATGCATATGTTTCTTGAATTTATGTGGACTCCCTACAACCTGCTGAGTGTTTTGGAAGGAAACATTTAACCTGACTCACTTTCTGTTGTGTCTGGTATATTTGTAGTGCTATTTATATGACAATGGATATGAAAATGTTATACATCTTTTTAAAGGAGTAAGGCAGAGCTTCACATGGTTGAAGAAAGAAAAGCTACACAATATATACAGAGCAGCATCAGAATTTTTGTTTCCATTTAATGCAACAACACCAACACTGAATCATTATGAGTTACAATCCATTAAACGGTAGAGGGGTTTGGGCTTTGGAAGTATTATGCCATTGGCATTAGAAGTACCCACCAATTGCACGGCCCACTGGGATGGAGGTTCAATTCCAGCAGTGGGGCTGGGCCTCCTACTCTCACCACCGGAGAGCAGTGATACCCAAAAAAAGAAGTACCCACCAATTGCAGGGAAGGCTGGGAAATGTAGTCTAGCTGTGGGCCTCTGTAGAGGACATCTCTTGTCTAATCAGCCAAGTACTCCCTGTAGTGGTGAGTTGGCGAGGAGTCAGTCCATCAGTTGTCAAAGCTGATTCAGTGCGTCTCTTCCCAACATCAGTCAAGTTGATAGCTTGAGATTGGCCATGGCAGGAGGACTAAGAACACAGAAACTGCCAAATGTTACAAGTCAGGGCCTTTCCTTTCCAATAGCTGCTTTACCAGCATACCACTGAGCTTCTCCCAGGCCCCTCCATTTTTACTACTCCCTTATGATTTACTGGTTATTATGCCTTGGACCTTCATATCTCTGAAGCCTAACTTCTCTTCTCCGTGGACAGCCTGCCACTTTAACGGGACCCTGGGCATAAGAATAATTTTCTAGAATTGGTCTACCCACTTCTACTTTCAGCTTCCTTTGGTTTCAGTCAACCTGAGAGGGCAGAATCACCAAGAGATGAGAAAGATTAAAAACAATGCGGGAAGGTGGAGCGAGAAGAGGAGGGAGGGGGACCCTATTTCATTGATTGATGCATAACCCACCTCCCTGGGGATGAACAAAGAAACGTGGTGAAGGGAGATATTGGTGCAAGATATGATAACAATAATGATATATAATTTATCAATGGGTTACCAAGTGGGAAGTGGGGAAGGAAGGGAAAAAAGAGGAGCGGATACCAAGGGCTCAAATAGGAGGCAAATATTTAGCAAATGATGATGACAACATATGTACAAATATGCTTGATGCAATTGATGTATGGAATGTTTAAAGAACTTTAAGAACCCCCAATAAAATGATTTAAAAAAAGATCAGGAGCAATTGGGGCTGGTGGTGTTTCAAAGATCAACTTTTCTATCGATCTTTTTCAATGCTTCCAGTGTAGTTGCAACAGAAAATTGGGTGAAGGGAGACATCGGATCGTGTAAGATATGACAAAGTAATAATAATTTATAAATTATCAAGGGAAGGGGGAGCAGGGAGGGACAGAAAAAAAATGAGGTGCTGATACCAAGGGCTTAAGTAGAAAGCAAATGTTTTGAGAATGATGCTGGCATCAAATGTACAAATGTTCTTGACACAATGGATGTACATGTGGATTGTGATAAGCATTGTACAAGCCCCCAATAAAATGGTTAAAATCTTTTTGAACACTCCACTCTCTCTGATTAGCATCTTTTACTGGTTTGCTAATATTTTCAGAAAAGTTCATATTTCTTTGCAATTTTGCCTCTCCCCTTTCTCCAACCTGTCTCTAAGTGCCACCTTTACCTGAAACTCTTTGCCCTGTCCTTAGGAACCTAACTGTCATCCTCTTAGCAAGCCATGACTTTCTCTGTTCTCAATCTCTATTTGGGCTTCATGATCGGCCTGGCTGCTTCCTTTCCAAGATCACTCAGGAGATAGCTCCCCGAACCCTCCAGAATGTGCACTCATTAAGTAGCCTTTTCTGTTGACTCCAAGACACTTGGTACATTGGGCTGTTACATTTGATGACCTTCTTGAGGATGTGTAGACAGTATATGCTTTATATTCATGGGACTTCAAGCACCAGAATGTGTTATGCTATCCATAGATTGCTGAAATAAGTGGAAATAAAAATTCTGACACTGCCCTGTATCTATTACCCCATTTTCTTGTTACAAATACACGTTGTGGCTCTGCTTTATTCTTTTTTTAAAAAGACCTCCAACATTTTAATTTCGATTGTCATATAACCGGTATGACAAATATACCAGACACAACAGAAAGTGAGTTCAGTTCAATCCTTCAGTCCTTCCAAAACATCCAGCAGGTTGTAGACTGATAAATTCAAAAAGCATAAGCTGTAATGGAAACTACTAGGAAGTAGCAAGACTTGGAAACAAAGACTTTTCTTCTGAAATTTTCTCCCATGGTCTCTACAGGTAGAAGTTAATATTATAGGCATAAAGTGAGGTCACTGTCACCTGTGGTGGCCCTTAAAAGGCAGCCCTTGTTTATGCACCATGATTCTTCAATCATTTGACTATACCCTAGAATTAAGACCACTGTGAAGTTTCAAAGAGATGTTTGTCACCATGAAGGTGATGACCAGGGTTTGTTATCACACAGGGAGGCGATGCCTGAAGTCAGAGAGAGGCACCTGTCAGCTGTTGAAGCATCCTATGTCTGTGTACCTGGGAGGTAGAGACTGACTTTGTCCATGACCAATAGAGACAATATTGCAAGGTTTTGGCATCATGCAGGTTTGCAATCAGTGGTCACGGAAGCAGCAGTTGGCCATGTGTAACTCAAATAAAACCACATTTTAACAGTAGAGTCTGCTGCACAATTCTTCTTTAAAGTGTTAAAAGCCAAGATGTCTCTTTGAGACTAAGAAGTGCTTAATCCAAACCGTGATAGTTATCTCATTTGCATGTGATAGCTGGACTATGAATAAGAAAGGTCAAGGAAGCATCTATACATTTGAATTATGGTGCCAGTGAAGAAAGCTCTGTGAACCACTAGAAAACAAGCACATGAGTCTTGGGAGAAGTACAGCCAGGGTTCTTCATAGATATGAGAATGGCAAGGCATCATCTCCTATTCTTTGGACATGTTGTCAGGGAGGTATAGATCAGTCTCTGCAAAAGAACCCGATGCTTGGTCAAGTAGAAGGTCATCGTAAAGGAAGGAGGCCATCAAGGAGATGGGTTGACACAGTGACTGCAACCACAGTGGGCTCAAACAACAATTGTGAAGATGGTGAAGGGCTGAGCAGTGTTTGGTTCTGTCGTCCATATGGTCACTGTGATTTGGAACCAACTTGATGCCAAAGTTCCCAGGATCAGGGCCTGTGCTGATGACTAAAAACAAACATACTTCTTGACGTCAGTTTCGTTTCTCTGGGGCTTGTCCACACAGCTCAGAAAGCAGATGGCCAAGTGGCATACTGTCAGTGGGCTATGTAGTCATCAAGAGCCAACAAGGAAGGAAAGTTTCTGTGTCTTCTTGAGAAAGACAAGTCTGTTAGGTCAACATTTTATGGCGTGACCAGGGTGGGAAAGAGGTTGAAGCCTTGGCTAGAACACGCTAGAAAAGGATATTCCAGGAGCCAGTGACTGGCTTATGGGGGTAGTGGTGTTTCAGTGGTAAATATTTCACCTTCTCTACAGAAGCCCTAGGTGTAATTCCTGGCTACTGCATTTCAAGTGTAGCCATCGTTATCTGCACTGGAGGTCTCTGTGTTACTGTGAGGCTGAACAGGTTTTCAAAAGATCTTCCAGACTAAGATGAGGAAGAAAGATCTGGTGATCAACTTTCAAAAATTCAACTAATGAAAGCCTCTATGAATCTCAGTAATCTGATCCCATTGTGCACTGTGTCACCATGAGTTGGGGCTGACAATGGGAAGTGGTGGAAGGACTGACCACATACTGGTGTGAATAAGGCATGCGAATGTGCTTTGACAATTGAGAAACACTCTACAAGCAGGAGATATTATTATTATTACTTAGAGAAAAGGGCCGTTGCCACCTTTCCCCACATTCTTTTTAGACTTCTGGGGAGCTGCCTTTTAATATTTGCATTTTGAAATATAGCTTTCTCTCTCTTTGACTGGGACTAATATTTCCAGTCTTTAACATTTTTTAAAGTGTTAAAAAATCAAGATGTCAGCTCTCTACTCCTCCTCGTGTGACATGCAGCCACCTCTTCCCGTTCCCGTGCAGTTCCAGCCGATCCCAGAGACACGATGGTGAAGGTCAGAGTGAATGAATTCGGCCGGATTGGACTCCTGGTCTCCAGGGCTGCTATCCAGTCTAGCAAAGTGGAGATTGTTGTCATCAATGACCCCTTCATTGAACTACATGGGCTACATGTTCAAGTATGATTCCACCCACGGCAAGTTCAACGGCACCATCAAGGCTGAGAATGGGAAGCTTGTCGTCAATGGGAAGCCCATCTCCATCTTCCAGGAGTGAGATTCCACCAACATCAAGTGGGGCGAGGCTGGTGCTGAGTATGTCATGGAATCCACTGGTGTCATCACCACCCTAGAGAAAGCTGGGGCTCACTTGAAGGGCAGTGCCAAAAGGGTGATCATCTCTGTCCCTTCTGCCAATACCCCATGCTTGTGATGGATGTGAACCAAGAGAAGTATGACAACTCCCTCAAGATTGTTAGCAATGCCTCCTGCACCACCAACTGCTTTGCGCCCCTGGCCAAGGTCATCCATGACAATTTTGGCATTGTGGAAGAACTCATGGCCACAGTCCATGCTATCACTGACACCAAGAATATTGTGGACCACCCCTCTGGAAAACTCTGGCATTATGGCCATTGGGCTTCCCAGAACATCATCCTGGCATCTACCAGTATAGCCAAGGCTGTGGGCAAGGTTATCCCGGAGCTGAATGGGAAACTCACTGGGATGGCCTTTCATGTCCCCACTCCCAATGCATCTGTCATGGATCTCACCTGCCATCTGGAGAAAGCTGCCAAGTACGATGGCATTGAGAAGGTGGTGAGGCAGGTGGCCGATGGTCCCCTGAAGGGCACCCTGGGCTACACTGAGGATCAGGTTGTCTCCTGTGACATCAACAGTGTTGCCTACTCTTCCATCTTTGATGCTGGGGCTGGCATTGTCCTCAATGACCACTTTGTCAAGCGCATTTCGTGGTATAACAATGAATTTGGCTATAGAAACAGAATGGTGGACCTCATGGTCCACATGGCCTCCAAGGAGTAAGACCCCCTGGACCACCAGCCCCAGCAATAGCACTAGAGGAAGAGAGGCCCTCCGCTGCTGGGAAGTCTTTATCCCCAACTCAATCCCCCAACACTGAGAATCTTCCATCCAGATCCCCTGAAGGAAGGGAGGGGCTTAGAAAGCCCGATCCTATAATGTACTATCAATAAAGTACACTGTCCCCAGAAAAAAAAAAGCCAAGGTGTCTCTTTAAAGTACTAAGACACTAGATTAAAAAGAAAGGCCAGGAAAGCACCAAGGGAAATGGATGGAGACACATGGAAATGACAAAGGACAAGGCATCAGTTTGTTCTCTTGTGCGTGGTGCCACCACAGGTCAAGGGCCAACTTGATGGAATAGAACAACAATAACAACAGCAACAGGCAGTAGTTACATAAACAGGCAGAACGTTTGTTCAGAGACCTTTACTGGAACACTGTCAGCATTCTGTTTCTTGGTCTGAGTGCTGGTGACCTGGGTATTTACTTTCCAAAAATGATTGGAGTGCTCCTGCTTTGTTACACTTACCTTTCCCTATTGGTGTTATGTTCCATAATTTTAAAAAAAGTGTTAAAGCAAACTATTGATAATATATAGTCCAGAGTTTTGCTCCAAATAGGGCTCATGGATAGGGATGTGATTCCCACTTAGGGATTTGGGAGATCCCGGGTCCATCTGCAACCCTTCCCTTGCTGCCCTGCTTCTCCTTTTAAAGGACTGGCATGAGTATAGTTCACAGCAGCACTGAGACACAAAAAGCAGGGAATTCTCTTGGAATGGAGTCTCCTTTTGGGAATCATTTTGGGCCCGAAAAGGGACACTCTTCCTATAGTAGTACTTCCTATAATAGTGGCATCTGTCAACCCAAGTTTGTAAAAGGGTCTTCTGCCCTAGTCACCTACAAAGAAGGAGGAAGTTAGGCCTTGGTGGCATGGGGGGATTGGAGTTTATAGGTTTAATAAGATAATACAGAAATAAGTAATTTCTGCATGAGAGTAATGCAGCCAAATAAAAACAACACAAAGCTTTTAGAATAATGCGCCACAGACTGAAAATCCTGTACATGCTTGTCATCATCTGTGTATTTTTTACAATGGGCACATAGGGCTCATTGTAACTTAGATTCAGAAAAGCAATAAAGCTATTTTCCTTGGGGGTGGATTTCAACAGAGAGGGTAGGGACTTGGGGTCTTGATAAGAAAGTTCTCTCTACCTGCTTAGATATGACAGTGTTAGGTTTTGATGGGACATGTTATCATTTAGTGTCATAGAAGGATAAAAAGAACATTTATTATAAAAGTGAGAAGCAATTTCATGTCCAGTAGAAGGAATGGATTTGAATTAGAAGTGGCTTAGTAGGTGATGCTCTTATCAAAAACCAAGCCAACACCAGAGTCATCAAGTCTATTCTGACTCATAAGATCCCATTATATGATTTCTGAGATTGTAAATTTTCCCGGAGCAGCTAAGCTCATCTTTCTTTCATAGATAGGCTGGCGGGTTTGAACTCCTGACTTTGTGGCTAGAAGTCCAGTGCTCACCTGAAATCGCCACCAGGACTCCTTTGATGATGCTCTATGGAGTGTCTTTAGTGACGGGACATGTGTCTGTCCTATACTGTGAAGAGAAAAGTGAAAATTGTATGCAAACAATTCCTGCTGTTTGGGTTGGCCACGTTTTCTAGTAAAATGTAATGCGCATGGACGTAGAGGGGGGAAAATCAGCAAACAAAGACCCTAAAATGCGGAGTGCTTCTTTCTGTATGTCGGAATAATCGTGATTCCTCTTTCACTGGACTGGTAATAATCGTGATTCCTCTTTCACTGGACTGGTTACACATTAGTCTGCTCACCCTAGGAGAGCTGTCTGAAACTCCCCATCGCTTCTTGGGAGGAAGAGGAGGCTTCCTACTTCCGTAAAGAGTACAGTGCTACCCATACAGTGCTACCTACCCTAGCCTACAGGCTTGTGTTCAGTCTGAATCAACTTGATAGCCATGAGTTTAGCTTTTGATTTTGGTGGTTTAATACTCATACAAATTTGTGACCGAAAACTATCCTGCCATGTGACTCTAGCCCCATTATCAATGTCTGGGAGTCAGTTTCATCATTTGAGATATGAAAATAAGTCTGTTACTAAACTCGATGGTTTTATGAATAAAATAATACAGAAAATAAGTAATTTCTACATGAGAGTAATGCAGACAAATAAAACAACACAGTTTTTAGAATAATGAGTCACAGACTGAAAATACATTACATGCTTATCATCATCTATGTATTTTTTTATAATGGGCATGTAGGGCTCATTGTAATTTAAATTCAGAAAAGCAATGTAGCTATTTTTCTTGTGTGTGTATGTGTGTGTGTGTGGGAATTTCAACAGAGAGGGTAGGGATTTGAGGTCCTGACAAGAAGGCTTACTTGGGAAGGCATTCCTGGGAAGTCCCTACCCCCACAGTCACACTTTGGCTGTTAGACATTTAAATGTCAACAGAATTCGAAGATTCCCTCTAAATGGAAAATGAATTTTTAAAAGAGCATATTTTATTTTTTTTTAGCTCATCTTGAATATCACTTTACAAGTTTCTTCCCTTATGAAACTTAGGAGACTTCAGACACATTTTGGCCTATGTCCCGGCAGTTTCCATATTACTATTCATGGTAAGCATAAGTAAGGAAAAGTTGATTTTCACCAATGCTTCATGATGGCCCCAATAAAGTCCTGGGTTGAACATAGCATCTCTGGAGAGGCCTTCAGCTGTGTATCTTCTTTCCCCTGCTGCTGTCCTCCATGGAAGCGCCAGGAGTACGTCCTTCTTCTGCACCCGGGAGCTGGGTGAACCTTCTTAGCCCAGCACATGCTTCCTTTGAGTCTTCCTGATGCCATTGATTCCAGGTTCTGTGATTTTCTTCTCCTTTGCTCCCCAATTCCCCACATTTCCCTTCCTGTTGGGAAAACACAGCAAAACAAATGAGCATCAAGAGATCTTTTCTTTTCTTTTTAAAAATCATTTTAGGGCTGAGCCCCGGTGGCATAGTCATTGAGTAGAAGGAAAATGTTTTCAAAATGATGATGGTGACAAATGTACAAATATGCTTAACACAATGGATGGAGGTATGGATTGTGTTAAGAATATGGAAAGTACCATGGGCTGCCCAAAGAACCAACACATCTGTCTTGCAAGAAGTACAGTCAGAATGCTTCTTGGAAGCCAGGATGATGAGACTTTGTTCCCCATACTTTGTACATGTTATCAGGAGAGGCCTGTCCACGGAGAAGGACGTTGTGCTTGGTAAAGCGGAGTGGAGGGGGAGCAAGCAGGAGGAAGGCTTTCAATGAGATGGACTGGCATCGTGGTTGCCACAACGGGCTCAAACAGAACAACATTTACAAAGCTGGCCCATGGCCGGAGGTGTATTTTTCCGTTGTACATAGGGGCACTGTGAGTCGAGATTGACTCGATGACACTACTAATGACAGCAAAGCAGAAACGGTTCTTTAGTGTTGACTCAGTTCATCCTCCTTACAACATTATACAGCAGCGCCCACTTTATAGAGAGGAGATCAGAGCCCACAGACAGCGTGTAGCTTCCCACCCATGTGGGTTGTGCGTGGGGCAGTTGAATCCTAGTGCTGGCCTTGTAGGCACTGCCTGGCCAAAGGACTTGTGCTGCCCATGCTCACACCCAGAGGGAATTCTTCGGGTCAGTGTGGGTCCTGGGTGGACACTGTTTCCTTTCTCCTTGAATGCTTTCATGGCATTCCTCATCATCTTCCACAGTGTTCCCCTGTAAGATTTGGGAGGCAATCGCCCTCGTCTTAAGAATACTCATGATTCCTTGAGGGAATCAAACACACAAAACCATACGGACCTGAGAGTCATGCGTCCCTCTTCAGGTTGCACAGAGTTGTCATGGAATCAAGAGGTTTCAGAGAATCTTTATTTAAAAAAATCACTTTATTGGGGGCTCATGCAACTCCCATCATGATCAATACATACATTCATTGTCTGCAGATCACATTTGTACATTTGTGGCTGTGTTAGTCTGGGCAGACTAGAGAAACAAACTCATAGACACGCATATGGATATAAGGAAAAGGTTTATATACAAGAGGACTGGGACATTGAGAAAGCATCCCAGCCCAGTCTGGTCCAAAGTCATAAGTCTGATATTAACCCATGTGCTCAATATCAGTCTAGAAATCTCCTTTCGACTCACAAAGTCACAAGTCAGAGGGTGCAGGGGTCTCCCCAGGGCTCCTCATTTCCAAGGCTCATGTTTCATCAACAGCATCCAGTGGTGGTAGAAGCAACTCAGCACTGGCATGAATCTCCACGTGGCTCCTCCAGCTTCAGAGGTCTTGTCCCATCAGGGTAAGGCCATGTGGCTTCTCCTCTAGCTCATCCAGCTCCTCGGACGCTGCCATCTTGTCTTCTCCGTAGTTTGTTGTCTCTGAGACTAACTCCCAACAACTGGGGGAGATAGCTTCTCATCTCCACCAGGGAAATATCGCGAGATTTCCCAGAAGTCTCAGGAGAAAGCCATTCCCACACGGAGAACTCATTGGCTCCTCTATGGCTATCTCCAGATTAACAGGCTAGACTCCACCTCTACATCTCAATCATGAAATTGACATAAGCACATGACCCCCATAGCTACCATCCTCATTCTTGAAGCATCTTTCTTCTACATAGGCCCTTGGTATCAGCTCCCCATGTTTCCCCTCCCTTCCTACTTCCCCTCCCTCATGAACCCTTAATAATATACAAGTTTTCATTATTTTGTCATATCATACACTGTCTGGATTCCATAGAATCTATTGAAATATGGACTCAAGGTCTTGACTGTAAGCATCTGTCTAGAGTTTCATGGTGGGTCAGGTAAGTCCAACGCTCAACATTTATTGCTATTCTTTTGCTCTTTCTTTTTTGCTTGTTGATAATTCTATATTATTTACTTCTTATATCCACGTACCTTACTTTATCAGTTGCTATTAAGTTAGTTCTAACTCAATGTGTTAGTCTGGGTAGGCTAGAGAAACAAATTCATAAACACATGTATGTGTATAAGAAAGAGGTTTGTATACAAGATCCATTGAACATTGAGAAAACATCCTAGCCCAGTCCAGTCCAAGGTCGTAAGTCTGATATTAGCCCATATGTCCCATACCAATCTATAAGTCCTCTTTAGACTCACAAAGCACATGCAATGACTTCAAGACAACCACAGGCCAGTGGGTGCCGAGTCTTGTGGATCCAGTGACGGTAGAACTATCTCAGTGCTGGCAGGAGTCTCCCCATGGCTCCTCGTTTCCAGGATTCAGGTCTATTAGCATGCTGTTATGTGTCTTGTCAGTGGTAACGTCTCTCAGGGAGTGAGCAGAGAGATAGTGTCTCCTGCCTCCAAGAACGAATTGCCACATTTCCCAGAATTCTCAAGAGAAAGCCATGCCCGCACCGAGGTCTCATTGTCTATCTCCAGATTGACAGTCTAGACTCCACCCCTACACTCTTAGTCCTCAAATTGACACCAGAGTAGGTGACTGCCACACTCATGGCCATCCCAAGTGTGCCAGAGCACCGCACCGCCGTGTTCCCTCGGGCTATCTGAGGCTGGTTTGGAGATGTACATTCGCCAGATCTTTCTTTCCAGGTACCTCTGAATAGAGTCAAACCACTCACCTTTCAGGTAACAGCTGAGTGCAATCACTGAACACCATTTAGGAATTCCTACACTCTTTAAGTTGAAAAGAGAGGGGGGCGGAGTGGGAGGATTTAGCCAAATATAAGCAAGATATTGGTGAAACAATAAACTATCAATACTCCCATCTGATGCGTGTATTTTGTTGCCATTTAGAGAATACTGTGTAAGCAGATGTTTGACCCCACTTTACAGCTATTCCAAGCCTGAGAAATACGTATTGTCACATAGAAGCATTTCTTATTGTACAGTGTTAAGTGATAGAGCTGAGTCACTTTGAGAAACCCCGGGTAATTCTTTAGCAAACACTCCAGCTCCGTCAGGCTGGCGCGGGCTCTGCTTTTTGTGCTGTGCTTTTCTAAGTGGATTGTCACAGAGTTTGCTAAGCTCCAGCAGAATGGCTGAACTTCAAAGGCTTTCTGAAGAGCGTGCCAGTTTATAATTTTCCTTTTATACCCCAAAAGAACCTGCTTTTACCCAACGGTTTCCTTTTCAAGCTGATTTGGTATTTTTGTTCCCTTTAATTAGAAGACCCCATTAGCTCTTATACTATTTCATTACCAGCTATGTTCTCTCTCTCGTTTCTAAATGTTTCCAGTGACAGTAACATAATAATATATGTGCTGGTGGCCCGGAGTGAGCTCCGTTTCTAAATATAGGGACTCAGCTTGGGCATTCATATCCTGGCACGTACTGTCTTGAGGCATTCTAGCTTAACAGACCCCTTCCCATCAGGCCATATGTCTTTCTCCCCCTTATTCCTCCCCTTGTTAAGATTATTGCTTACTTTGGAGAACAGTTGGGGCTTACTAAGACATGTTATATACTGCGACTTCTTGCTCCCACTATTCTCCTTTCGTGGATGTTGTTAGTTTCTGCTGAGTTGGCACCAGCTCATGGCAGTCTTATTCATAACACAAAGTACTATCATGTATCTAATCTTTCATCTCGGGTTCTGACACCATACCAGATGGCATTCTGTTCTGATCCAGTGGACTTTCTCTGACTGTTGCTCAGAAGTAGATGAGAAAGCTTTCCTCCCTAGTCTGTCTTAGTTAGGAAGCTGTGCTGAACTCTGTCCACCAGGTATGCTCCGTCTGGCATTTGAAGAACGGCAGACATAGCTTCTAGCATCATCCCTATGCACAAGGCACCACTGTGCAGCAAGCTGACGAATCGCAGCATAGCAGGGAGAAATGCAAAACAGATGGTAGTTTGGCAATCTGGACATTGTCTATTTGATTGCCTAGCCTGGTCTGCAGGCATTGCAGGGAGAAGACATTCCACTGACAGGAAAAACTGGGCCAGTTTTTAAAGGAGGCAACTGTTTCTTGGTGTAATTTTAGTGTATAAAGCATGCTGCCCACCAGCCCTTAGGATTTCACTGGTAGGAAACAAGGCCATTGATTGAAAGGTTATGCTTGGAGAGAAGCTAGAGGAGCCCTGGTGAAGTAGTGGTTACATGTTGGGCTGCTAATCATAAGGTCAACAGTGTGACCCCACCAGTCAGTCAATGGTACAAGGCCACACTTGACACTGGGCATCATGAGAAAGAACAATCCTGGCTAGGTGCTCCTGATGGCGAAAGCATATATTATAAGTATATATAATGCATATATATATATATATATATATATTATGGGCTCGAGCTTCTGTTCACTGTCATTGGATGCCAGCTCATAGTGACTCTAGGACAGGCGAAGTTTCTGAGACTGTGATGCTATTCAGAAATAGAAAACCCCATCTTTCTCCCTTGGAACCCTTGGTGGTTTCTGAACTGCTGACCTTGCAATTAGCAGCCTAATGAGTGACCACTATATCACCAGGGCTCCTGTTCGGTTTGGACCAGTGCTTCTCAAACCTCAGGTGCTTCGGAATCATCTACTAAAATGACAATTCCGGTTCCGATGTTCTAGAGCATGGAAGTAGATTCTGCGGTTCTAAGAATTTACCCTTCCCCCAGTGATGACAAGATTATGGGTCAATGGGACACATGGATCCATAAAAGGCTTGAAGGACCTTTTACTGGGATTTTTGGGAACCAGAGAGTCAGGGAGGTAGAGACTCCTAAAAGGGGCTGGCCAATGGAGAATGTGAGTCTGTAGAGGGACCTGGGGCTAAAGTTGGACTGACTGGGCTGGAATGCTTTCTTCATACAAAGCTCGTTCTTATACATAGATGAGTGTCACTGGATTTGTTTCTCTAGACGGCTCAGCCTACCACTACCAGTCACCTCATGCTTAGCCATGTATGCCACCCAAATTTCCTTTCTGACAATCAGCCAAGGGAAGTGATAGGAATCATAAGTCCTCTAGCTTGGAAGGCACCCTGAAAACACAGTGACTGCAGCAATGAAACCGAGCGTAGCTGTGTTTGTGAAGCTGGAACAGGACCAGAGAAGCTGTTGTTCTGTTGTTCACAGAGGTAGAGCTGACCTGGCCACGAACACCAACTATGATGACCCTTTTTCTTGGTGAGTACAACCATCTTCCCAGATTTCCTGCTCTTTGACTCTGCCCTATCCGGGACTGGGATTTCCCAGGTTCTGGATGACCTTGAGAACTGGGAAGCCAAGTCGAGGAACCATAGTCCTGAGTTGGTGAGCAGCACTTGATTGGCCTTGAACTTAGGCCTCATTACTCAGGCCACCCCTCAGACATAAGTTCGTCGTCACTCTTCTCCTTCCCAGTGATTTGTGTCCTAGTCTCTGTCTTCTGGGCTTTCACTTCCTTTGGGGTGTCAAATGCAGGATACAGCCTAATCCTGGAGAGGGAGGCATCATCCCTCTGGGAGAAGGTTTCCCAAGCATGCAATGTTTGAGCACAGCGCAGCCTCCTATGGGATGCAGGGTTCCTGTCAGATTCTCTTGTCTTCAGAGTGCCTGATTTTTCAAAAACTTGATCCTTGAATCTCTGTACCCAGAGGGCCCTGTGCATAGCGTGCTGTCTGGGAATTCTATACAATTTAATCTTTTAGAAATTATCCTTTTATTGGGGACTCTTACATCTTTCATTTCAATCCATACATTGATTGCATCAGGCATGTTTGTACATATGTTGCCTTCATTCATTTCTAGACATTAGCTTTCTATTGAGCCCTGGGTATCAGCAACTCACTTTTTCCTCTTTCCCTCCCTCCACCCCCTTGGTAGATTATAAATTATTATTATTTTCATATCTTATACTGACCGCTGTCTCTCCCTGCATTTTCTGTTGCTCTTTCCCTCTGCAGAGGGGTGTGTGGTTATGTATCAATCATTGTGGTCAATTCCCTCTTCCCCTCCCCCCACTTTAGATCTTTGAATCTGTTTGGAAGAGAAGTCCAATGGGACAATGGAGCCTGTGCTGGGGCCCTGGGACCTGGCCTTGTGTGCCAGCCTGCCTCGCGTTATCTCCTTGCGTGCTTGGTCTTTGGTCACCTGCTCCTCTGATCCCTGGAGCACTGGACCCCTCTCAGCCTCCTCCTCCCCACCTCTACCCAGTGACCAGTACGATTCTTTATCCCAGTGGGGTCTGGGAACAGATGGGGTTGGCAGTGTCCACACAATGGCTCCGGGGTGGGAGACAGGCTATGGTGCTTCCTGTCCCTACCTGGCAGTGCTATGTTACATTGGATGGGTGACTTAGCAGGGAGGGACCAGCTCCTGTTCCTGATCCAAGTACTGAATATGTCGGGGTGGAGATTATGACTCCTGAGTGGGCGCCCATCTGCATGGGTTGGGGTGGGGGCCTTTGGCCAGGTATGTCCACTCTTCACTGGAGGAAAGGTGACCCTATATACCTGTGGACAGAGAGCAGGCCTCAGCCACTCTACAGGGCTGCATTTCCCCCAGCAAGTTCCCCTTGTGGAAAGTTCATTGCATTCAGTAGAGAAAACAAACAAACAAACTCCACGAGAGGTCAAAGCAAAATGTGGAGGAGACAGAAAAAAGATGCTAGTTGCATTTTTGTTGTTGTTGGCGCTTTTCTTTTCAATGATTTGATTGGGGGCTCTTACAGCTCTTATAACATTCCATACATCATTTGTATCAAGCATATTTGTACACAGGTTGCCATCTTCATTTCCAAATATTTTCTACTTGAGCCCTTGGGATAAGCTCCTCTTTCCCCTCCTTTAAAAAAATATAAATCATTTTATTGGGGGTGTTAGTTGCTTTTATGGAAATTTCACCCATCCTTTTAAATAAAGGACCCCATTCTCATTTTGCTCTTGTCTCTGCTAATTACCACATCGGTCCTTGTTCCAGGCCTTGCTGTGGGCCTTCTGAGAGCTCTGGAACACAGTGTATTGCACACTGGACTGAAGGATCAGCCATTTGAACCGCCCCCCCCCCCCCA
>PVJH01011796.1:0-67118 GCA_004026705.1 Nesogale talazaci | reverse complement strand
AATGTCTCCCGCTGATCATTTTCCTAAGAAATAGACTTAAGTATGCTCTGACTGGAGATGAAGTTAAAAAAATCTGCATGCAGCGTTTCATTAAGATAGATGGCAAGGTCCGGACTGATATCACCTACCCTGCTGGCTTCATGGATGTCATCGGCATCGACAAGACCGGAGAGAACTTCCGTCTGATCTATGACACCAAAGGTCGCTTTGCGGTCCATCGCATTACGCCCGAGGAGGCGAAGTACAAGCTGTGCAAAGTAAGAAAGATCTTCGTGGGTACGAAAGGCATCCCTCACCTGGTGACCCACGATGCTCGCACCATCCGCTACCCTGATCCGCTCATCAAGGTGAATGACACCGTTCAGATTGCTTTGGAGACCGGAAAGATTACTGATTTCATCAAGTTCGACACAGGCAACATGTGTATGGTGACCGGAGGTGCTAACCTGGGAAGAATTGGTGTGATCACTAATAGAAACACCCTGGCTCTTTTGATGTGGTTCACATGAAAGACGCCAATGGCAATAGCTTTGCCACTCGGCTCTCCAACATCTTCGTTATTGGAAAAGGCAACAAACCATGGATTTCTCTTCCCCGAGGGAAAGGGATTCGCCTCACCATTGCTGAAGAGAGAGATAAGAGACTGGCTGCCAAACAGAGCAGTGGGTGAAATGATCTCTAGGTGGAGTGAATGAAGAGATCTCTACAGTAACAGATAGTGCATTTTTTTTCTTTCTTTTCAAAAAAAATTTTTTACCATACTTTTTTAAAGTAATTACTTGTGTTTGTATGGTATGTGAATTATATGCCAATAAAACGTAGAAACTTTCAAAAATAAAATAACTGCTCAAAAAAAAAAAGAATTCTACCTGGTAATGGTGAATCATTTGTTTTATGTAATTTTGTATTTTATTGGCTAGTATTTTGTTAAGGGTTTTTGTTAAGGATTTTTCCATCAATATTCATTATGGAAATTCTAATGGTGTAAGAATTCTACCTGGTAATGGTGAATTATTTGTTTTATGTAATTTTGTATTTTATTGGCTAGGATTTTGTTAAGGGTTTTTGTTAAGGATTTTTCCATCAATATTCAGTAGGGAAATTGGTCTGTAGTGCTCTGTTCTTGTGGGAGTTTTGCCTGGTTTAGGCATCAGAGTTACATTAGCTTCATAGAAAGGATTTGGGAGTTTGCCATCTTTGTTTTGGAACAGTTTTGTAGTTTGGTGTCAGATCTTCCCTAAATGCTTGATAGAATTTTCCAGTGAACTCATATGGTCCAGGAACATTGTTTGTTGGCAATCCCTTGATAGCCTTTCTTATTTCTTCCATTGCTATGGTTTTGTTAAGGTTTTTGATGACCTTTGGGGATAGTCTAGAAGGAGTTGTTCTTCCAAGAATTTGCCCATGTTTCCAAGTTTTTTAAATTCTTTGGAGTGAAGTCCTTCATAGTACTGTGTAATTATCTTTTTTAGTTCACTACGATTCGTTGTAATGTCCCCTCTTTCATCCTCATCCCTGCTATTAAAATGCTTTCCTTCCTTTCTTTGGTTAAATTCGCAAGAGGCTTATTTCCCTTCTCCTGAATCTCAGACCTAATTTTTATTACTTTGTTTCTTTTGCTACTAGTTGCATTGCCTTGTTGACTCTGCTCTAGTTTGTGCCAGTGCATCAATCATAAATCTCTCCTTAGATGACTCTCCTCATAAGTTTTGGTATATCATGTTCATTGGTATATCATTCTCATTGGTTTCTAGAAATTTCCTAATTTCATCTCTGATCTGGGGCAGGACACACCCCTTTTGCAATAAAGAGTTATTCATCCTCCAATTGTTTGCCCTTGTTTTCTTTATCTTCCTTTTGTTGATTTCCAATCTTATGGCACAGTGACCAGAGAACGAGGACTGTGTGATATCGATGTGCTTAAATTTTTTTTTTTTAATAATTTTATTGGGGGCTCTTACAGCTACTACAACATTCAGTACATCATTTGTATCAAGCACATTTGCACACATGTTGCCACATACATTTCCAAACATTTTCCACTTGAGCCCTTGGTACAAGCTCCTCTTTAAAAAAACAAACTACCCTTTCCCCTCCCCCCCTTTTTTTAATGAATCATTTTATTGGGAGCCCATACAACTCCCATCACAATCCATAACAACATCAATTGTATGCAGGCCACTTTAACACACCCATTGCCATCATCACTCTCAAAACATTCTCCCTCCCTCCAGGACCCCAGTATCAGCTCCCTATATTACCCTTCCTTGCCCCCCTTCCCCTTGAACCCTTAGTAATTTACCAATTGTTATTTTTTTCATCCTGTACACTGTACAATGTGTCCTAACACTCACTTCCCTGTTGTCCATGTCCCTGAGAGGAGGCTACATGTAGATCCCTGAAGTTGGTTCTCCCTTTCTATTCCTCCATCCCTCCACCCTCCTGGTATTACCACTCCTGTTACTAGTCTTCATGGATCATATATCCTAAGTTTCCCATGTTTCCAACTTCACTGTACATCTCCTGGTCTAGCTGAATTTATGTGGTAGAATTGGGATCATGATAGTGGGTGGGAGGCAGTAAGGGAACTAGAGGAAGGTTGCATATTTCATAGCTCCTACCCTGTATCTTAACTGGCTCATCTCCTCCTTGTAACCCCTCTGCAAAAGGATGTCACCTCACCTATTGATGGGCTTTGGGTCCCCAATCTGTACTCCCCCTCATTAATAATAATATAATTTTAGTTCATTGATGCCTGACACCGGATCCCTTCACCACCTCATGATCACACAGGCTGGTGTGCTTCTTCCGTGTGGGCCTTTTTGCTTCTGAGCTGAATGGCTGCTTGTTTACTCAAACCTTTAAGACCCCAGACGCTATATCTTTTGGTAGCCGGGCACCACCAGCTTTTTTCACCACATTTGCTTATGCACACATTTGTCCTCAGTGATCATATCAGGAAAGTGAGCATGCAATGTTATGCATTTTAGTTCTTGAAGCCTGATATCTAATCCCTTTGACACCTCATGATTCTTAAATTTGTGCAGATTCAGCTTTTACCCTAACATGTTGTCTATCTTTAAATAGGTGCCATGTGGGCTTGAAAAGACTGTGTATACATTTTTTTTGTATTTGGGTGGAGAGCTCTGTATATATCTATCAGGTCAAATCTTCTAATTGTAGTGTTACATCTTTAGTCTCTGTGTTAGTCTGGGTAGACTAGAGAAACAAATTCATAGACATGCATATGTATATAAGGGAGGTTTATATACAAGAGGAATGGAACATTGAGAAAGCATCCCAACCCAATCCAGTCCAACTCCATAAGTCAGATATTAGCCCATATGTCTGGTACCAATCCATAAGTCCTCTTCAAACTTAAGAAGCACATGCAATGATTCCAAGGAAATCACAGGCCAGTGGGTGCAGAGTCTTGTGTATCCAATGGTGGTAGAAGCATCTCAGCGCTGTCAGGGGTCTCTCTGGAGCTTCTCAAGCATCTCAGCACTGACAGGAGTCTCCATGTGGCTTTTCCAGCGTGAGAGGTCTGGTTCCATCATGGTAAGCCAATGTGGCTTCTCCTCTGGGATGTCTCACGGGGAACCCGCCTTGTGTCTTGTCAGTAGAGTGGCTCCAGGGGACTGAGTCTCTCACCTCCAAGAGGGAAATACAGTCAGATTTCCCAGATTCTCAGGAGAGAGCCATGCCCACACAGATTTCATTGGCTAACTTCAGATTGATAGGCTAGACTCCACCGCTATACTCCTAATTCTGAAAATGACATGATTACATGACTGCCACAGTCTCCTTGTTGAGTTTCTTTCCCAGTGATCATTCTCAGAGAGCGGTGTACTGAAGTCACTATAATTGTTGAGGCTGTGATTTCTTTTTTATCTTTTGGAGCATTTACTTGACATATTCTGCTGAACACTTGTTCAAAGAGTAAATGTTTAGATTACTTAGTGTTTTTTGCCTCCTGTTCCCCTGAGCAGTACATAGTATTCCTCCTTATCTCTTTTTATGGCTTGCACTTTGAGGACAATTTTATCAGAGATTAAGATTGCAGCCCCTGCTTTTTTTGATTTGCTGTTTGCTTAGTATGCTTTTCTCCAGCCTTTGATTCTCAGCCTATTTTTGTCTGTAATCTTGAGATGTGTCTCCTATAGGCAGCAGATGGAGGGGTGATGTTTTCTAAACCAGTCTGCTAATCTCTGTCTTTTAAGGCCTGAGTTCATTCCACTGATATCCAGAGTTTTACATCTGTCTGTGAACTCTATGCTGTCATTTTCTCACTTTTGTGTTGGTTGTTTCCTTTCCTCCACTTATTTTCCATGGGCTGTGCCCATGGGCATTTGTGGTTCCGTCTTGCCTTCTTTCCATCGCTGAGCCTGTTACCTTGAAGGCTGTTTTCCCTTTGTTGGTCTCTGGGTGGAGCTGTTCTGTGTGGCGATCTCTTGTATGTGCTTGGTGATTGTTGTTCTTCTGCCCATACTGGGTCAGCAAGGATATTTTATAGGGCTAAGTTCTTTTTAGCATATTTTTTGAGATTTCCCTTGTCCAAGAAGATTCTCACTTCTCCGTCATTTTGATTGATTATGTGGCGTGCAGATCTACAGCTTGCTGAGAGCATAGAGGGGAGGGGAAGATTGAGCAGTAAACTTGCTCCAAAGACTTGGGTCCCTACACCACAGCTGCAAAAGCTTCTGTCAAACTTGTGTCCCCTGCCTGGCAGGCCATAAGCATAGTGGCAGAATGGGAGGGGGCAGGGACAGGGAGGGGGTGTCTGGGGTAGGGGGTCTGTGAGAGGCAGAGAGGGGCGGGAACCTCTGGGTTGAGACCTCTGAGTGAGGAGGGAGGTCTGGTTGCCAGTTCTGTTTGGAGCACAAAGGCAAGTGAGACAAAAAGCCTGTATTATGTGTCTGGCTGCCTTATGACACCTAGGCGGGAGCCTTGGGGAGGAGGGGGGAGGTGACCAACTAATCCACAAGGGGCTCGTGGATGGGCCACAAATCTCTCGGGGGGACCGGGAGGCGGCGGGGCGGGTCTGCGTGGAGTGTACACCTGGGATCCCAGGCACCCTGGAGTGGGGAGGCGGACTGGCTGGCGATTTTGTGTGGGGTGCCGAGGCAGAGAGGAAGCCTCATCCGTCCACCTGGCTGCCCTGAAACACCAATTAAGGCAGAGCAGGCGCCCTGAGCGCCACAAAGGAGACCGACTGGTGTCCGCATTGTCGTGGGAACCGACAGACAGATTTGCTACCCCCATTCAGCCCCGAAATCGCCCCAACTCACCAAGCTCCATGGAGCTCCCGGCACGAGCTACCTATCTGGCCCCCACCTTCCCCCTATTTCTTCTCTTTTAGGTTCTTGGGTTTGGGAGGGTTGTTTTGTTTGTTTTTTTCTTTTCTCATCACTGCCCTGGTGGGAGTAGGAAGCCCAGCCTTGCTCCTGGAGAGCTGCTGCTGGATTTGAACTGCCAACCCTGTGAGCCGCAGTCCTGCAAACAACCACTGCACCACCGGTGCTCAACTTCTTGTAATAGTTTTTGAAGTTTTATTTACACAAGTATTTTATTTCTCTAGTTAGATTAATTTCCAAGCATCTTATCTTTTGAGTGTTTATTAATAATTGTATTTCTTGATTTCCTTTTCAGAGCTTGGTGGACTAAAGAAACAAATTTTATAGACACTCTTTATAAGAAAGAGCTTTATATACAAGAGCAATTGAATATTGAGAAAACATCCCAGTCTAGTCCTGATCAAGTTCAATTTATAAAGTCCCCTTCAGATTCATGAAACACATGCAATGACACCAAAGACAAGAAGATCACAGGCCAGTGGGTGGGAAGGCTTGTGGGTTCAGTGGCATTGTAAGCCTCTCAGTGCTGGTAGGAGTCTCTACATGATTTCTCTTCCTTCAGGGCAATAGCGTAGTTCCATGTATCTTGTCAGTTCTGCAGTATCTCCCATGGGATCAGCCTCTGTCTCACCTCCAATGAGCTATTTATCTCTTTAGTCCTACCAAATGAAATAATCAAATAGCCATCTGATTGATAGGTTAGACTTCACCCCTTCCCTCTTAATCCTCAAATTCACAACAGATTATGTAACTACCACAGACTGTCCTTTGGCAATTTGACATTTCCACACAATTTTTGGCCATACGTAATTTTTAACAAAACAATAATAAAATAATATCTGTATCTAACAGGATAAAATGCATACAATTCATTATGTGCCGCCCTCATTTAAGCATAACATTCTATAAATGAACAAGACAGAGCTATCCTATGCCTAATAATTGCAGTGAAATAACACCTACACCTTAATCTTATAATCCTATGAATATATTCCCTTCTTAGGAACGTTGGCCACTTCATACCTTTATCCACCCAATTTGGGGTATTTAATTTCTATTCTGCCCACTTACATCAACCCAGTGCTCTGAGGAAACAATCATATTCTTTGACATGAAGAATCTTCATTCCAGTTGGAACCTTGTGAAATCCGCACCCATAGCAAAGTCAAGTCAAGACAGACTGTCCATAAAGTCAGCAGGAATATACAGGGCTCAAAAATTGTCTCTTCATCTGATTGGGTTCTGGTCAACTAATGAGGACTGCCTCACTTAGCCTCACCAGTGTGCCCATTGGCTGCCTTGCCTTTAGATCATGGGTACTATCACAATTTCTCAACAACCCCCTTGGCTAGATCATGAACTTCAGACCAGTCAATCTGCTCTCATCTTCTCCTCTAGTCCTTGTAAACCATGTCCACAATGTCAGTGGACAGACTCAATCTGTCTCTTTTTGCTGCATTTCTCCCACTTCCACTCAATAAGTGGAATCAGGTGGTCACCTAGCAAGCATTCCAGGTTGCCATGGGCCCCCTTTAATATTCAGTCCTAAAGATGAGTTTTCTTCATGGTTTCAGATTTTTTCTAGCTTCTGACAAAAACCACGAGTTCAAACTTCAAATAGCCAGAGTTCCTTTTTTTTCTCTTCAATCTGTCAACATCAGCCCCTTACAAAGGACTCTGAATGCAAACATCCTGAGTACTCCAAAGCACAAGGTGGGGCTCATCTTTTCAGAGCCTTTTTTGCAGGCATGTCCTAACCCATTTAAAGATTCAAATTTTGATGACTGAAGAAAAAGGTTTACAAACTCTCTATTTTCAAACTTCCCAATAATCATTATATCAACAATAATAAGCAGAAGAAATTATTATAAACAAAGTAGAATCAGATACTAAACTCAGTTCTTCAATATTGTTGTTGTTGATGATGTTAGATACTATGGAGGAAGTCTTAACTCATAGTGACCCAGAAAAAAACACTGCCCAATTCTACGCTATCCTCATAATTTTTCCTATATTTGAACCCTTTGAGGCAGACATTGTGTCAATCCATCTTGTGAAGGGTATTACTCTTTTTTTTTCCTGTCCCTCTACTTTACTAAAGATGATGTTGTTCTTCAGGAATTGGTCTCTCCTGACATGTGCAAAGTGAATGAGATGAAGTTTGACCATTCTTGCTTCTAAAGAATATTCTAGCTGTATATCTTCCAAGACAGAGTTATTTGTTCTTTTGCCAGCACCAAATTCAAATGTAATGCATCTATTCTCCCGTCTTCCTTATTCAATATCCAACATCAGCTATCCTGCAGTTTTTAAGCGGTGTGTTATTCAATTTCCTTCTATTTGATTTTTGATCTTCCTATTGTTGGTGAGCAATTTTATAGTTTGTCATTTGAGAAGATCGTTTGCAATATCTCAGTATTTTTAATTTCACTGAGCCTTGCTTTGCAGCATGTGGGCTATTCTGGAGAGCATTGCATGTGTACTGGAAAAGAATGTATACTGCATCATTATTGGGTGCAGTGTTCTATATATGTATATATGGTCAAAGTGATTAATTGTGATGCTGGCTCTTCTGTGTCATTTTTGAAGTTTTTTCTAATTGTTCTGTCTTTATTCCAGAGTACTGAAGGTCCCAACTATTATTGTAGTGCTGTCTATTTCTTTCTTTAAACGTGTAATAATTTGATTAATGTATTTTTGTTTTCTTTTTATAGGTTCTTTTTAGAAATGATTCTGTTGGCACATATCCATATATCATACAATTCAATAGTTTAATCACATCAAGTGTTGCCACAATCAATTTTAGAAAACTTTTTTCTAAATAAATATTCATACTTTATTAATAACACACAAAATATTCCATTGTATTTGTCCAAATTATAAAACCTGTAACTTGATCAGCATCCTTGTGATTTATTATGTCAAATAAAAATGGGGCTGAGCCCCGGTGGCGTAGTGGTTGTGCGCGGGACTGCGGCCACTGGGACGGAGGTTCGATTCCAGCAGTGGGGCTCAGTCTCCTACTCCCACCACCAGAGAGCAGTGATGCCCCCAAGAAAAAAGAAAAATGTAATTCTTGAGTTTCTTCTACAGATGAAAGGCATTAAATAATTGATAGCACTGATATTTTCCACATGTCATCACTGACTTTTTCCCCAACAATTTATTTCGGGGAGGGGGGTATCACTGTCCTCTGGTGGGAATAGGAGGCCCCGCCTTGCTCCTGGAGAGCTGCTGCTGGATTTGAACCTCCAACCCAATGGGCCGCAATTGCACACACAACCACTATGCCACCGGGGCTCAGCCCCTCCCCCACCAATTTATAAAGAAAATTATTTGTTGAAAATCATTGTTTCAGCTGAGTCCCGGTGGCGTAGTGGTTGAGTGCGGGACTGCGGCCCATTGGCTTGGCAGTTCCAATCCAGCAGCAGTTCTCCGGGAGCAAGGCTGGGTAGCTCCCACGACCACCAGAGGGCAGTGATGCAAAAAAAAATCATTGTTTCAGTCTGAAAAGATATTCACTAAACAGTTTAAATACTATACACATCAAACAATCCTCTGGTCAGCTACTGCTAATAGTGTATTTGACCAGTTTCTTCATTGTAGAAGAGGGATAACACCAAGATAATAAACTCATTGAGACTGGATCAATTCAGACTCATAGTGACCCTACATAGGGTTTCTCAAGCTTTGTAAAACCTTATGGAGTAGACACCTTCCTCTTTCTCCCAAGATGCAGCTGCGGAGTTTGAACTGCCAAGGCTGTGGTTAGCAGTCCAATGCTTATTTGACAGCAAGCATTACCAGGGCTCCTTGGATGGGGGAATAATTGATAATGTCTATTTTACTGCCCAAATGCCCCTTTGACGCTAGGAAGCCTAAACTTATCTCACATGCTTTGGACCTGTTATCAGAAGAGACAAAATAGAAAACACCAAAATTCCAAGGTCATTATCATCAAGTTGATTCCAATTCATAAAAACGCTAAAGGAATGCAGACAACAGGGGGGTGGGTGAAGGAACACATTGGACAGTGTAGGATATGAAAAGGTAATCACAATTTGTAAGTTATTAGGGGTTCATGGGGGAGGAGGAAGAGGGATGGAGAAATATAAGGAGCTGGATTTTTTTTTTTTTAAGAACTAGGCTGAGCCCCGGTGGCGTAGTGGTTGTGCGCGTGACTGTGGCCCACTGGGATGGAGGTTCAATTCCAGCAGCAGCTCCACAGGAGCTCCTACTCCCACCAGCAGAGGGCAGTGATGCCCCCCCAAAAAAAAAAAAGAACTAGAGGAAAGGGGAAAAGAGGAGCTTATACCTAGGGCTCAAGTAGAAAATATTTGGAAATGAATATGACAACATGTGTATAAATATGCTTAATACAAATGATGTTATAAGAGCTATAATAGTCTCCAATAAAATCCATATTTAAAAAAAAAAAACCTTAAAGGATAGAGGGGAAACTACTCTTATAGTTTTCCAAGACTTTGTCTTTTTGAGGGTGAATGCCTGGCATCTTCCTCCAGGCCTTGAAAAATGTGTCATAATTGCCACAGTCTCAGAGCAATCAAGCGGATGAAGTGTCTCCTCTTTCAGTGGATTGGCACAGTGACTGCAATGCTGAGCTTTGGATCTTCATTGCTCACTCTAGTTGTGGCACAGCTTGGGGCCACAAGCTGTGGGGCACCTGAAGGTTCAACAGCCATTCAATGGTCTCTAGCTGGGGAAGAGCCGTGGAACCCCCTTCCTGAACTTTTCAACTACATCTTGACCTATTGCTTCAGCTTTGGCCTGCTTAATATGAATGTCCTCTAGCTGTTGCTGCAAAGTTGCTGGTTTCACAACGTGATACACAGTCTGTTCTAAAATTCTGTTTCAGGAACTAGGTGGAAATCTTGTTTCTCTAGAGAAAATGCGGCTTAAAGTTTTTCTTTGCTGAAATTGCTCTCGGTCTTCAGGTGAAGCTTTTGAAGCATCTGGGTGAGCAGTTGTAGAAATATTCTGACATCCATTGCAATGATGAGTAACACAGCTTTTTTCATACTTGGGGTATACTGCAGCGTCAATGCTAAGGACACCACTATCCTCCCAGCTCAGTCACCTGCCACCCCATTTTCTCCTTTCTTGTACTCATTGCTATTGGCTCTCCATTTCCCCCAAACTAACCTGCCATACCTCCAAGGAAACATTAGTTTATTTACTGCCTTTACACATTTACCTATCCTGGATTTAATAAACAGAAAAACATACCACCAACAACAGCAAACCTGACAAAAACTTAGAAATCAGGAAAAATGGGGATACAGTGGAAGAGGGAGAGGATAAAGGGGGACTAATATCAAGGAGTTCAAGAAAAAAGAAAATGCTCTGAAACTGATTGTGGTAGCAATCATACAGTACTATTCAATGTGGTTGAACTATGGAATATTATGATGTCTATAAAAGCTCCCAATAAAATGATAAATAATTAAAAAGGAAAAAAACAGGGGAAACGTCAATCAAAAATAAAGTAGAAAACATTAAAGTTTAGAACAAATTTTGAATGTTTCAAATGTGAAATTAAATCTTCAAAAGGTGTTAAATTTTAACCTAACTGTATCTGCCATAATTGATTTCACATTGCACTCTGTCTGATAACATGACTGTTGACATCCCAACTATCGTCAGAATGTACTCAACTGGTGCTTAATCTACATGTGAACCCTTCAAATGGATTTTGGGCTTTCACTCTCATCCGTAGCCTTCAGCAAACCAGGTGATCACAATTTAAGCTGATACCATTCTCTCCTTCACATATGGATTTATATTCTTACAATCCTTTGATCACACATGCTTGTGTGCTTCTTCCAGGTGGATTTAGTTGATGCCTCACTTAAATGGCTATTTGATTGAAGATAAGCCTTTAAGAACCCAGATGCTATTCCTTATGATTGCTGAGCACTATCTAATTTCTTCACCACACTTTGCTATAGCAGCTGTAGTGTCAGTAATCTCTTCATGGGGACAAGCATCGAGCAAGGCCATATCATAAGAACTCATTGTTCTTAGAATGGAGCTAGAATTCAGATCAGGCCCAAAATGCATTCATATATCTATTGTCTCTGGTTCAACTTAGAGACACCATTGTCATTTCGTATTACAGAACATTATTGATCATCCCCCTGGGATACAAGGTAATTACACTGATAATGTCATTAATTTAACAAATAGCATATCATTTAAAACTTAGTTGATAATAGAAAAAATTATACAAGCATAGGCCAACTACAAGCTGCAATATATGAATTATTGACTTGCACAGATTAAACTCATAAAGTAACTGGATGCTAGTCACACAAACAATGGGGGTTGGTGATAGAGCAAAACTTTCGATAATACTCATCAACAGCAGCCTCAACATGCCTATCAGATTAATACATTTCATAATAAAGCAAGGAGGGCATTAAAATAGTAAGTATATGGTAGTCTCAGACCACCATTCATTGGTGTCCTCAAGGCAAGAGAATTGAGCCAAAGTCAAATAACCACCAGTTCTACCTCCTTGGAATAGCAGTCATCTGGCTTCTCATAGGAGGGAGTTTCAGCCTAAGTACAAGAGCTACCAGTGAGGTAAGGCGCAGTTCACTTCATGTATTTTCCTTATAAAGTCCTTCTGGTGTGACCTATGAAAGATGTTTTGAGCCTTGAAAAAAAAAACAAAGACTGAAGTCCCAGTAGTCTATAGCACTCAACTTGGGTCACTAAGGTCTAGATAGAAACTAGGTCAAAGGTGTCCAATTAGAAACATAATACCAGGATATTCTCCCCCTTACATTCTATATATAAATATTATTGGGCTTTTTTCCCTGATGGGAGGTTGCGCCTCCCCATTTTCCTTCCATCAGAAATGTAATCTCCTTCTTCTGAGATATATATGCTCCCCCTACCCTATCTTGCCTTGAATTTTCAGTAAGCATCATTATCATTCTGGGAGGAATACCTGTTGATTTGGGGTGACCTTGCAGAATTTTGCATCATAGCAGCTCAATGATATTCTTCCTCTCTCCATCTTGAAAACCTGAAGTCAGCTGAAGTGAGGTCTCCACTGTGAAAGTGATTGTTAGGATGTACATATATGTTTCATGGATGCTAGGCAGGATTTCTACCACGTTGCGTGGAGAGATGTGGATTGCATGACCTGGGAGTAGCAGCTTACCTTAACTTTGGTGTTTATTCTTATAATAGTGTTCTCATACAATCTTTGTCCTTTTGTAATTAACAAACTTCACTCAGCATAATGGTTCTAGGTCCATCCATGTCAGCAAGTGTTTCATGGTTTCTTCGCTGTTATTTTAGGATGCATAGTATTCCACAGTAGGTATGTATCAGTTTCTTTATTCATTATTTAACTGAGGAGCATTTGGGCTGTTTCAGATTCATGTTATTGTGAACTTAGCAACAATGAACATGAGAGAGCATATGTCTATTTGTGTTCTGTTTCATATCTTTGGAGTATATGTCCAGAAAAGGTATTGCCGAATCAAACAATATTCTATTTCCAGTAACTTTCAATATTGCCATATCACTTTACAAAATGGTTGAACATATTTACAAGCTCACCAGTAGTATATGAGTTTCAATCTCTCCACACGTTTTCCAGTTCTCTGTTTTATTTAATTGAGTTGTTGTTGTGAATGTAAGATGATATCTCATCAGTGTTTTTATTTGCATCTCCCAGATGGCTAGTAATCGTATTTCCTCATGTATTTTTCAGCCATTCAGGTGTTGTCCTTTGTGAATTGTCTATACATGTACTTTGCCCACCTTTATTTTGTTTTTTGTTTGTTTGTTTTTGTTGTTTTGTTTTGTTTTGTTTTGTTTTTGTGGGCATCACTGCCTCTGGTGGTCGTTGGTGCTACCCAGTGCTGCTCATGAGAGCCACCGCTGGACTTGAACCACCAATCTCGCGGGCCACAGTCCCACACTCAACCATTTACGCCACTGGGGCTCAACCCTAGGTGTTTTGTTTTTTTGTTTGTTTTGCCCACTTTTAAATTGGGTTGTTTTCTTCTTCTCTAAGGGTTGCACAATTCTATAGTACTTTGTCCATTATGTCATTGCTAATTCATTCCCAATCATTAGTCTCTTATTTTACTCTTTTGCTAAAGTCTTTTGATGTGCATAAGTTTTTTATTTTCAATAGTTACAAGTCACCTCTTTTCCTCCACTATGAGCTTCCTTTATTGTACGTGGTATTCCATGTATGCCGTGTCTTTAAGTTTATCCCAATTTCATCACTGATAACCCTGAGAGACCTGGAATTTACATTTAGGTCTCTAATCCACTCTGAGTTCATTTTGTGCTTGGAGTGAAGTATGGATTCTGGTTCATTCTTTGGCAAATGGATATCCACTTCCCGGAGCACCATTTGCTGAACTAGATGTCTCTTTCCCAGGTACTCTTTCTTGGCCCTTTGTCATAATCAGCTGTCCATAGGTTGGATGATTTAATTATTGGATTTTCTATCCTGTTCCGTTCTATGAATATATCATCATTCCACTGCTAGGCTATTTTCATTACTGTATATCTGTAATACATTTTCTTTCTACTTGAGCCCTTGGTATCTGTATTTTCTTGTTAAGATGATTTAGCTTTTTATAGATTTTGGAGATTAGCCCTTTATCTGATATAGTTTTACTAAATTGTTTCCCTATCTGTGGATTCTCTTTTAACTCTTTTTTTTTTCTGTATATAAGGGAGAGGTTTATGTACAAGAGGAAAGTAACATTGAGAAAACATTCCAACCCAGTCCAGTCCAAGTCCATTAGTCCAATATTAGCCCATATGTCCAATACAAATCCATTAGTGCTCTTCAGACTCACGAAACATATGCAATGATGCCAGGACAATCACAGGCCAGTGGGTGCAGAGTCTTGTATATCCAGTGGCAGTAGAAGCATCCCGGTGCTGGCAAGGGTCTCCCTGTGGCCTCCCAAGCATCTCAGCAATGGCAGGAATCTCCACATGGTTTCTCTGGCCTCTTTTAACTCTTTTAATGAAGTCTTTTGTGCATAAATGTAGTATTTTTATCAGGTTCTCTAGTTCTTTATGTTGTCTCCTACAGTATGAATACTTTTCATTATGTTTGGTAGTGTATTTATGTATTATAGTAAGGTCTTTAAGTATATCCCTATTTTTTGTTGTTGATGGTCTTCATGACTGTGCAGTTTATATTTAAGTCTTTGGTCCATCTCTAGTTCATTTGGGTACATGGTATGTGGTAAAGGCCCTGTTTCAGTCTTTTGAAGGTGAAGAGTGTTTCCAAAACCACGTGTTGAAAAGACTATCTCTTCCCCCATTTAATGTATTTTTGTGTTTTATCAGAGATTGGGTGTCTTTAGGTAATTGATCTTATTTCTGGGTTTTCCATTCTAATCCTTTACTCTTCATATCTATTGTTGCACCAGAGCCAGGGTATTTTGATTACCAAGACTACATAGTAGGTTTTAAATTCTGGGAGTAAAAGGTCTCCTACTTTGTTGTTTTTAATTATCCTGGGTTTCTTTCTTTCCATGTAAATTTAGTGATTACTTTTTCCATTTCTTTGAATAGTTGTGGTGGAATTTGGATCAGAATTGCATTGAATCTATAAAGTATTTGTGGTAAAATTGACATTTTCACAATGTTTAATCTGCCTAACCAGAAACATGATACATAGTTTGTTTCATTGAGTAAGTTACTTTGCGTTTCTTTTTTTGTTTTGGTTTGTTGCTAGGGTTTTTTCCTTTGGGTTTTTTGTAGGAGTGTTTTGTAGTTTTCCTTATGTAATCTTTTCTTTGGTTAAGATTTATTTATAAATATTTTGTCTTTTTACATAGGTCTTGTAAATGGTATTGTTCTCTTTTAATCTTTTTGGTATCATAATCATTAATATACAAGAACACAACTGATTTTGGTGTGTGGAGCTTATAGTTTGCTCCTCTGTCAAGTTTTTCACTTAGTTTGAGCAATTTTTTTAATTGAATCTTTGGGATTTTTAATTGAATCTTTGAGGAGTAGATCGTCTGCAAATAGAGTTTTATTTCTTCTGTGCCTACATGGATACCATTAATAACTTTTTGATATCTTTTAGCTCTAGATAAAACTTCCAGGATTGTATTTTTAAAAAATAAAATAAGCTTCTTGGACTATGTTAAATAAGAATGGTGTTTAAGGGCAACGCTGCCCACTTCCCATTTGAAGAGGGAATTTTTTCAATTTCTTTCCACTGAGTTAGATGCAAGTCATTGGTTTCATATATATCTCTTTTATTAAGTTGAAGAACTTCCCTTCTACTCCTATGTGCTTGACATACAACGTATGGATGTATGGATTGTGATGAGTGGTATGAGCCCCCAATAAAATGATTAAGAAAAAATGTGAGGATGGTCCTCACACAACACAATAAAATATTACTACTCTTTGTGGCGAATTACATTGATTGATCTTCTAATATTAACCATGATTGCATATTTGGGATGGATCCCATGATCATGATAGTTGTTTTTGTGTTGTGTTGTTTTAATGTTTTATTGAATTATGTTGGCCAGAGTTTTATGGAAGATCTTAGTGTCTATATTCATTAGAGATTTGGGTCTGTAATTTTCAATTCTGGTTATGTCTTTACCTAGCTTAAGTAACAGACTTATGGACTGAGCCCCGGTGGCATAGTGGTTGTGTGCGGGACTGCGGCCCACTGGGTTGGAGGTTCAAATCCAGCAGCAAGGCCGGGCCTCCTACTCCCATCACCAGAGGGTAGTGATGCCCAAAAAACAAAACAAAACAAAACAAAAAAGTAACAGACTTATAATTGCTTCAAAAAATTAGTTTGGTAGTATATTGTTGATTTGTGTATTGCAGAATAGTTTATGTAAACTTGATATTAGCTCTTCTCTAAATGTTTGATAGCATTCCCCATTGAAACTATGTGGTCTTTGAGTTTTTATGGCTCATTCTTCTCATAGTTTGTTGTTGAGAATTTTCTCTTGAAGCTCACCAGTGCAGGTCTCCATTGCTTTAATTCTACTATGTTTCTCTTTCAGTGTATCATCTAGTCCTAATATCTTATAATCTCTTGGATTTCTGTTGGCTGTTTTGTTTATTATCTAATTTTCCATTTATCTTGTCAGATTGATTTTTACTTTTTTAACTCTAATAATTAAGATTTATTTTCTCAAAAAATATTAAATGCAAACAACCCTATAGAATTTCATAGTAGAAGAGTTTTCATGTATTTTATTTTTTGCCTTATGGCAATGAACCATGAACCCTCACTGTTCACAAGAATATTCATTAATCACATTTGGCTTATCAGATAGTTTTTGTACCACACAGTTCTTCCAGTATGTTGCTCGTTTCCATCATGTTTTCTCCATCTGTTGAAATTTTCTAAGCGTCATTCTTCATTCTTTGTTGAGTAGTTCCAGTCGTATCCTCCTCAGATAGGTTTTCAGCCTCCATATAGTGACAATTTGTTTGCACCATTCTTACTTGTTTCTGCATGTGAACTCCAATTTTCTGACGTCTCTGAGATTTCATGGGGCTTTTTCGGTGTGTGAGTGTACTTATTTGCTAATGAGGTCATTCTGGAGTAGATGGTGACTCCTGTCCACTAGACGAAGCTGTTGGAATCATGACGGTATCTGGGGCATATAGGAACAGTTGTCTCCATTGGGTGGAGTGATAATGTGGTTATTTACTTTACTTTTTCTTTTTGGCATCACTGTCCTCTGGTGGAAATGGGAGGCCCAGCCTTGCTCCTGGAGAGCTGCTGCTGGATTTGAACTGCCAAACCGGTGGGACGCAGTCCCATACTCAACCACTATGCCACCGGGGCTCAGCCTGATTATTTACTTTTCAAAAAGCATCTACAACAACAAAAATCAAGCAAACAGATGAGCCAACAAGCACACATAAAAACCAAAAGCAACAAAATTAATAATAATATTAATAATATAAATAAGCTAATAAAAATGTTAATGTTGACTCAGGGTGGAGTCATTAGCTGTCATCCCTTCTTCAATCCACAGTATGTACTTATCAAGGCCCCCCGCCGGTGCATATTGTAAGAGTGTAGTCATGGGGTATGAGGTTCAGGGGAAACAACTTTTTTTGATATCAGGTGGTTGAAGAGTTAGGACTGTTTCTACCACTCTTATGTCCTGTTCCTCTACTCTGCTACGTTATCAAACCACACAAAAGAGAAGAAAAAGAATCCCAAGCCAGGACGAAAAGCTCCAAAGTACTGATAGCTTCCCTGTATCACAGCTGCTACCATTAAACTTAAGATTTTGTGGGTTCCATCTCTCTAATAGGAGCCCTGGTGGTATCATGGGTTATGTATTGGGCTACTAGCTGCAAGGTCAATAGTTCTAAACCACCACTCACTCTGTGGGGAAAAGATGAGGGTTTTTTACTCCCATGAAGAGTTATAGTCTAAAGGTTGCTATGAGTCGGAATACATCCTATGGATTTACCCATTAAAGAATAACCTGAAGCTGTCTCAGTCAGACCCAAGATATTGGTAGATTCTGCCAACTCCACTCAAGTCTTTCTAGATCACCATCCTTATCAGAAGTCTTGTTTTATAATTTTTGAACCATAAAACTGTATTGTTTATTTTTTAGAGAGGAGGTATAATTTTCAAGTTTTATACTCCCTATATTTAAAGTTAATTTTAAAGTAGTATGTACAAACAACACTGAACTCTATCTTAGATAAACCCAAAGAATCCTAGTATTGTGAAAGAGCTAAAAGGAAGGAACATACGCTATTAAAGTCAGGCTGAACTGAATTTAAATTCTGTTACCACCAATTGTGGCCTTAAGGAAGTCAAGAAATCTCTGTAAGGATTAGGCTAAAATGCACATAAAAATGGTGCTTCCAGCTGAGCCCCAGTGGCATAAGTGGTTGAGTGCGGGACTGCAGCCTGCAGGCTTGGCAGTTCAAATCCAGCAGCAGCTCTCAGGAGCAGCATTGGGTAGCTCTCACGACCACCAGAGGGCAGTGATGCCCCCCCCCAAAAAAAATGGTGCTTCCTTAAAGGTTTATGTTGGGCTTGCAATGAAAAAAGTTTGTAAAGTAATGGCTCACTACCTAATAAAGAATCATCTTTCAGTTTAAATGATTGTTACTTTTTTCATTGCACCTGAAAGAAAGCTAAGTTCATTGCTTTGGTTCTGGAACTTTAGAGGACCAGAATTGACTGAGGTGCTTGCTAAAAATATACATGATCTATTATTATCTCTGGTCTATCTACATAAAATAGGCTGGATGACCAGTCAGGAGGAGAAAACAAAGGGACTGATGGTTCCTGAGGGACATGGGGTAGGGGGAGGAGGGGTTGACTAACTCAGGGACAAGGGAACAAGTGATGCAAGAGCAGTGGCAAAGTGGATCTGAGAGGACTGATAGGGCTTGATCAAGAGTGATGTAACCGAGAGAAATTACCAAACCCAATTGAAGGTTGAGCATGATAGTGGGACAAGAGAGAAGTAAAAGGAAATAGAGGAAAGAAATGGGAGGCAAAGGGCTTTTATAGAGGTCTAAATACATGCATGAACATAGGCAAATATATTTATATATGATAGGGAAATAGATGTCCGTGCATAGATTTATAGGGTTAGTATTAAGGCAGCAGATAGACATTGGGCCTCCACTCAAGTCCTTCATCAATGTAAGAACATTTTGTTCTATTAAATTTGCATTCCATGATGCTCACCTTCCCGACACAATCACTGAAGACAAATGTGTCCATAAGCAAAAGTGGTGAAGGAAGTTGGTGGTTTCCGGTTACCAAAAGATACAGCATCTGGGATCTTAAAGGCTTGAACGTAAACAAGTGGACATCTAGCTCAGAAGAAACAAAGCCCACATGGGAGATGCACACCAGCCTGTGTGATCACGAGGTGTCGTGGGGATGAGATATCAGGCATCAAAGAACTAAAAATTATATCATTATAAATGAGGTGGAGTACCAATTGGGAACCCAAAGCCCATCTGTAGGTGAAGCAGCATCCCTTTACAGAAGGATCACAGGGAGGTGACAAGCCAGTCAGGGTACAGTGTAGCAACAAGGACATATGCAACTTTACACAAAAGCCAACAGCTGGTGGAAGTGACAGACAACAGTGATCACTGTTGCTAAGTGATCACAGAAGCTAAGCCAGTTCCTGGAGAAGGGGTGAGACATTCCCACCCTTCACCTGGCACCTGTCTCCAATCCCAGCTCACTCTTCTCCCCATGCAAAGGATCAGCTTGTCCCATAAATATATTTAGGGCTGCTTTTTTTATTTTTACTTTTTAAGGTTTGAATTCAGTCAAAATACTTCGGCGGTGCACTTGCCATTTATGTACTTTTATGTTATGTACAATTCATGTTATGAGTAACAGAGCTCAGGTTGCAGTGGATGAGAGAAAGATTTTAAAAGCAGGAGCAAGAATTTAAATGACAATAAAACAAGCCAACCCATTCTCAGCTGGAGGTACACAAAGCCTTCTAATTCTGCTTTCCATTTGGTTACAGCACGTGGACAAATCTAGTGTGCTACTACTGACATTTTCTGTGTCAGACAGTGTGGGCAGTCAGGGGACTTCTGATGAATGTCACCAGCGGTGAGTGACTGCTGGCCTCCTCTGAAGTCAGTGGAGAAGGGACACAGGAAGGATGTCTCCTCCAGGGACGCTGCCACACAGCTCCCTCCATCCCCCTCCCCAATGTGGCTTCTGGGCCATGCAAGGACCCATGGTCTTAGCATCGCCCCTCCTGCTGACCTCCATCTGCATGTTTCTCTCCACCACACTCTGAGGAGACTCCTGCTGTTTCTGAGGCCCTGGGTTGAACCCCCCAGGATGGAAGCGATGTTCTGCACAGAAGCCTGGGAAGAGCTGAAGCTCCTGCTGGCTGAGGAAGTGCTGACAGGAGAGAGCCTGAAGTCAGAGGCACAGGGCTCAATTTCTGGCTTTGGGTCTACTGAAAAGAGAAAGTCTTGCGTTCAGCAATTGCCTGTGCTGTCCCGCCTCCTCTTAGGAGAGACGGAATCTCAGTGTTGGGGTCCTGGGGGCCACCAACAGTTGAGACTTCACCCATCAGCCTAAAGGTTGGTGCATCCGAAGAGAGGCTGAGGATCTCATTGGCAAAGTCACAGGCCAGGACCGCAGGTGGGGCAGTTCTGCTCTACACACAAGGACAACAACTGGGTGCCAGGGAACACACCACTGCCACGCTTAGCCTGGAAAATATGTGCAACACAATTTGTTTCCCACCCATAATTCATTATATTTTTAATCAACAAATTATACATTCTATTCAAAAAAAAAACATGCAACTTTCTTCTATTTTTTCAATGCTTCTTCCAGCCCCCCCCCCTCCCCACTATCATGGTCCCAATTTTGCCTTACAAATCCAGTTAGACCAGAGGATGTACACAGGTACAGATCGGAACCAGAAACATGGGGGATCCGGGACAGATGATCCCTTCAGGACCAGAGGTGAGAGCGGCAGTACCAGGAGGGTAGAGGGAAGATGGGGTAGAAAGGGGGAACCAATTATAACCTCCTCTCTGGGGTCAGACAACACCTTCAGGGATAGGTGAAGGGAGACATTGGACAGCGTATGATATGACAAAATAATAATAATTTGTCAATTATAAAGGGTTCACGAGGGAGTGGAGAGAGAGAAGAAGGGGAGGGGGGAAATGAGGAGCTAAGACCAAGGGTTTAAGTAGAAAGAAAATATTTTGAGAATGATAGCAGCCAATGGACAACTGCGCTTTGCAGACAACTGTTGGGTGTATGGATTATGATAAGAGTTGTATGAGCTCTAATAAAATGATTTTTTAAAAGAAAAGAAAAATATATACACATGTCCATTGAATTAGAATTTACTAGGTCTTTAGGTTGAAACAGAACAACAATCAGGCTGGCGCAAGAGCCGCAGGGGTCTCCTTTCATTGTACACAGGGTGGTTACGGGTCAGAACGGACTCGATGACAACTAAGAAGAACAAAGAAGATGGGTCTTGAGCACCCACGTTGTAACGTACATCTACAAAAGGAGAGCGCACCGGAAGCGGCCCGGTCCTGGAGCTGGCCTCCCACTCTCCAGTGGCCGGCCCTCGTTCTCTTACTTGCTCACTGCCATCGTGTCAACGCAGCCTCTAAAGGACGCGCATCTTGTCGCTCTTTCACGCAGTGGGGGCCTTAGACTGGGCACGTGGGGGCCTCAGGGGGGCAGGGAGTAGCAGGACCCCCGGCCAACTGAAATGCAGACATTGTTATTCCGGACTCAGATCAATTCGATGGAAGACTGAGAAGAAAAGGAGCTTTAGGGAGCAATATCTCCAGGTGTAAGCTGGGCTACGATTGAATTGACCTGCCCAGAGCTGGCATCTTCACCCACTTCGAGCAGCAACCAGGAACAGACGCCTGAGCAAAGCGATCCAGTGCCGACTTGGAGGCCCCACCTCCTCAGCTGCTTTCTCCTCATCTGCAGAAGCAGTGGTGGGGGGAGCATAGCCAACCCCGCTTCCTTCCCTAAAGACGCTTGTTTTAAGATTCTAGTCACAGAGAAGAAAAGCATAGCTGTGACGATTGCTGCTTGTCAACTTTCTTTCCGTTCCCTTGAAGCTAGCTTCTACCCGAGAAAGTATTTCTTTTCTACCCACACGAAATACGCTGCAGTTCTATCCGCCTTTGCCACCTGTTCTCTTATTTACCAGGAAACTGCAAAATAAATAAATACACGCCACGGCTCTCTGTGGTTGCAATGGCACCAAAGGAACAGCAGGTGGCAAAGCGCACTTCGATGCCTGCGGATGGGAAGGAGCGGACGGCTAAATAAAGCAAACGCAGCTCAGCTATCTGGGCCACATCGACGCAATAAATACTTGATAAGGGGACGAGTGTGTGGAACCGGACCTCGCGCTAAAGCTGGCAGAGCGTGAAGGCTGGAAAAGTGGGAAAGCCAATCTCCGCGGTTCAAAAACGGAGAACTCGGGTGCGGAGGCTTAGGAGCCTCGCACCTTGGCAGATGGGGTAAAGCCACGCCTTCAGTGGTGCCAGTAAACCGGTTGCACCCAGGCTCCCCTCATAGATGGGGCTTTTCCAGAACACTTCCTACTCCCAGCACCAAATCCAATCCACTGACTTTGAGTCAGTTCCAACTCATAATGACCCTTCCTAATGATAATGAGTGGCTCCCTAACTTGAGTCATTTGCCTGATTTGAGTTATTCATGAGTTTGGCTAGAGCAGCACACTTGTGTTATCATTCAGTTAATAATTTTCTTTAAATCAATTCACTTTCTAAATTTAAATAAAATATCCTAAAAAATAGTAACTCAAACTGCTTTCAACTGGGTGGTGCCTCAGGGTAAGGCTGTGTTGCAGAGAATTGTGCCGCACAGGGTTCTCTTTCTTTATTTCCTCCCACCCCCAACTCGCCCCTACCAGTGACGAATAACTCTTACATTTAAAGTGTTTCTATCAATTATGTTCGTCCGGGTAGACTAGAGAAACAAATTCATAGACACGCATAAGGGAAAGGTTTATATACAGGAGGACAGGAACATTGAGAAAGCATCCCAACCCAGACTAGTTCAAGGTCATAAGTCCGATATTGGTCCATATGTCCAATACCAGTCTATAAAGTTTCCTTCCGACTCACAAAGACACAGGTCAGTGGGTGCAGAATCCCGACGCTGGTAGGGGTCTCCCCATGGCTCCTCGCTTCCAGGGCTCAGGGTCCATCCGCAGCATCCATTGGTGATAGAACATCTTGGCACTGGCAGGGGTCTCTCTGTAACTTTTCCGGTTTCAGAGATCTGGTCCCATCAGCGTAGGCCGTGTGGCTTCTCCTCTGACTCTTCCAGTTCCTGATACACTGCCATCTTGTCTTGACAGTAGTTCGTCTCTCCAAGACTCCGTCCAGTCTCTTGTCTCCAGTTGGGAAATACCGAGAGATTTCCCAGAAATCTCAGGAGAAAGCCAGGCCCACACAGAGGCCTCATTGGCTACTCATTGGCTGTCTCCAGATTGACAAGCTCGACTCCACCCCTAGACTCCCAATCATGAAATTGACATGAGTATATGACTGCCACAAATTGATATATCTCTAATATGTTAATGGGCAAAAGATCTAAACAGGAATTTGTTTTTAAAAGTAAACATGGGGGCTGAGCCCTGGTGGCGTAGTGGTTGTGCGCGGGACTGCGGCCACTGGGTTGGAGGTTCAAATCCAGCAGCAAGGCTGGACCTCCTACTCCCACCACCAGAGGGCAGTGAGGCCCCCCAAAAAACAAAACAAAACAAAAAAAAGTAAAAATGTTTAGGGCTGAGCCCCAGTGGCATAGTGGTTGAGTACAGGACTGCGGCCCATTGGCTTGGTGGTTCAAATCCAGCAGCAGCAAGGTTGGATAGGTCCCATGACCCCCGAGGGCAGTGATGCCAAAAAAAAAAAAAAAAAAGGACTGAGTCCCCGTGGCACAGTGGTTGTGCGCAGGACTGCAGCCCACTGGGATGGAGGTTCAATTCCAGCTCCACAAGAGCAAAGGCTGGGCCTCCTACTCCCACCACCAGAGGGCAGTGATGCCTAAAAAAAAAAAGTAAAAAAGAAAGTAAAAATGTGTAATAATATTCAATAAAAAAAGAAAGTAAAAACGTTTAATAATATTCAAAAACTGCCAAATACTCAAAAAGTGAGATCATATTTTTGCCTGTTCAAATAGAAAATAGGAGAACATTCACTGTTGACAAGCGTCAGATGGCATAAACTTCAGCATCATATTTTTAGCGTCCAGAACCCTGTGGAAGTCCCCAGGTAGTACAAATAACGTGGGCTCAGCTGCTAGCCTAAAGCGTGCTCTCTGAGCCCCCCATGGCACTATGGAAGAAAGGCCTGGATTCTACTTCTAAAAAAACTAAAACCCAGAAAACCCAATTAGGCCGTTCCACTTTGTAACACAGGAGTTGCAATGAGTCAGAATTGACTCGACAATCAGAGATTTGATCCTTTTTTTTAATCTTACAGCGTTTCATCACCAAGCCTTTCTTTCGTGGTTCCACTGAGTGGATTCAATCCACAACCTTTTGCAAATCATATGCACCCGCTAAGGGAAGCATTTTATTACTCCAGTAACTGGGTGTCCAGTATTTCTTGCCATAAGTGGAAAGGAACTGAAAGACAATTGCTGGCTGCTTGCAATTCACAATCGGACATAGCACCAGTGGTGTTTTCCTAACTTCAGGCAAAAACAGGATTCCAGTACACCCTCTACTATCCCCAGAGTTTTGAATGAAAGGAGACCAAATCTGGTAAAGGGAGAGAAAAACAAAACAAAGGGAACCCTGGCCAACATTCTGCACTAAACATATAATTCCATATCCTTCCTGCAGCAAAGGCAAACTTCTAGAAGCTGCTAAGTATTTTTTGGTTTTGTTTTTAACCTCAGGAAAGCTGCCTGTAAGCCTGTCCCGCCCAGGGAACTTTATGCCAAAATTTATGACATCATCTCATGGAAGTCCTTGGTCACCCAGCACCTACCCCTGCCCTGACCAGATGCCTGATTCCTTCTCCCTCACTTAGTAGACTTCTAATTATAGACCTAGCTCACTGCCTATTGTGGAGGCTGCCTCCATTAGGACAAGAGCCAAAACAACAGGAAATACATGTGTTACCTGTAGATCAAGAAAGACACTGCCTCTGTGAACCTGTTTAAGGAAGTTTATCCACTCAGGATTGGGTCGTAGAGAAAGACAGTGATGGGATTCTGGGCAAGTCACTTCCTCTTTGTGTCTTGGTTTCCTCCACAACACAAAGAGGCTAGATTTGCTAGTTAGAGAAAGACAGTGATGGGATTCTGGGCAAGTCACTTCCTCTTTGTGTCTTGGTTTCCTCCACAACACAAAGAGGCTAGATTTGCTAGTTCCCGCTGACTCCAAGCCCTCACAAACCTCAGAGAAGACCCTCCTCACCGGCTCTGTTGGTCAGTAAGATATGCTAGAGTTGTGTTTTATTTTTATCAGCTCTTTTTTTTATCTTGCCCTCCCCTCCACCCCCACTGCAGGAGTGTGACAATAGGGTTTCTTTCATTTATTCAGAGGCTAAGGTTGGGTGGGAGAAGGGCCTTTCTCAGTACATGCTGCAATCGGGAAATAGGACATTATGAAAAGCCATTTGCGTTTTTAATTCAGAAGACCCAGTGTATTGATCATAGAACTAGTTGGAGTGTGAGATGGTCAGATGTGAGATCCAGCGACATATCTGGATGGTTCCTAAAGGGGTGATTGTGAAATGGAAGGGTAAATTAAAGAGACATGAGAGGGTATGTAAGGGCACACCTCTTCTGAGGGAGACTGAAACCAGAATGAAGCCATAATGTATTCTCTTATAAGTTTATATAATCTCTGGCATGCAAGCCATGGTAAGCACATATGTAACAGGAAGGGGTTATATTAGAGGTATACACATAGCAGGAGGGGGAAAGCTAGGGATGTGCATGCAATAGGAAGGGGAGGCACTAAAGGCATGTATGTGACAGGAAGGTGCAGACTTAACAAGATGGGCAGGGTCTAAAGTCAAGATGGCACTCTAACCTTGGTATCTCTGAGCTAGATTGACCTTGGGTGTCTGTATGATCCTTATCAGAAGGGAGTAGGTCATACTTAGTTTGGGACAGACATGTGGTCTGATCACTCTATATGGCAAATGACCTTCAAGCAACTGACCTTGAAGCATACATTGTAACAACCATGTGCTTGCAAGCACCGTAAGATTAGCATTATTAAAATAAAAAAGATTAGCATTATTGAAAATAATTTTAAAATTTTAAAGATTGGCATTAATCATAAGGACCTACACATAACCTCCTACCTAGAGGACAGTCATTGGAGGAATGGGTTAGGGAAGATGTCAGGCAATGTAAGATATGACAAAATAATAATTTATAGAGTAAGGAGGGTGGGGTAGGGCAGGGGAGTGGGAAGGGGAAGGGTTGAGAAGCTGACATCAAGGGCTCAAGTGGAAAAGCAGAGATTTGGAGAATGATGAAAACAGGAGGCAGGCGAAGGGGCTTGGCACGATATATGTATGTATTGTGATAAGTGACACACGAGCCCCCAATAAAATGATTTTTTTAAAGGGTTGGCATTATTATGGGGGACATCATGGAGGAAAATCTGGTGTAGGAGAACGTGAGCGGGACGCATTTCCAATCCAAGAACGTGAAGGTTTCCCTGGGAGCCATGGTCTTCTGGCTTCCTTAATGTATGAACATAGAGAGTTTGTCCCCAGACCCTCTCTTCCCAGTTCTGTTTCCCACATTCAAGAAACACTCGCCCCTTTTGGTTCTACAGGGAAGTCTTCAGTGACAGGTATTTTGGAATCAGACAGACCAGGGCTCCCTTTCGGTCTCTGTTCTTTCTAATGGTAGGACCTTAGAAAGGACCTACTAAACCTCCTAAGGTCTCGGTTTTTTCATCTGCATCAGGTCTCTGCTTGTCATGATCAATCAGGTCATTCACATAGAGTTGTCCAACCAGTATTTGTTGAACACCCACTGCTGGGGTACAGGGATAGGCATGCAAATGGCACCAGGAAAAGCAATAGATAGGTGACTAGATGTTCTGTCTTCCAGGACATAGAACTTCATTCCAATCCCCTTTCTCATGCATATCTTTCTACCCACTGACCTTAATTCATCACTTGATTATTGTCTCTCCTGAAACTGAGACATTCTTCCTTTTCCTATGGAGACTTCATCTTCCCTCTCGCCTTCTTCAGGAAGGACAGCTGGGTCAGACACCACCTTAGTAATTACTGCTTCCTATGTACTCCATACCTACCAGCCTCCAGAACATTCCATACATTACAAGCACTCCATGAAATACAGTGTCTGAAATTCCACTAACCTGGTGAATTAAACCAGAGGACATTGGTTTATGCATTGACCATGTGCTTTTATTCTGAAGGCATCAGTGACCCGAGTGAAGTTCACCAGCTGGGAACTTGGGGGTCTCACATCCAGTTTGGCAGCTTTAGTCATATTACCAATACCCCTCCACCCTGGTTCAAACACAGGTTTCCCAAAAAGGAAACTTGATCACAAGGACTTTGGAGCACTGAGGCGCCTCAGAGATTTGAAGACTGTATCAAAGAGCCCTACTTCCCAAATGTGTTAGGTAGTTATAACAGGCACAGGGTATGTATCCATGGGGCATGCTCAGAAATTCAGGTTCTGAGCCAGAAAGGGGCAGTTCACCTAGGTGGGCAGTTCACCTGGATTGTCTCTATTCTAGGCCAGGTGGGCTTGAGTCAGACAATGAGGTCAACCAGTATTGTCAGGGGGCCAGGAAAAGTCAGAAGCTCTCACACATGCTCCCGGCCACTCCTACAGAGTTCAGCAGAGCAGGCCTGCAGTCCCACACAGCTAAGCCATGCTCTCTCTCTCTCTCTCTCTCTCTCTCTCTCTCTGTCTGTCTCTAAGTAGTCTCACCTTTAGTGGTCAGTGAAATACTCTTGCCAGTAGTTCCCTCCATAGGCACTGTAAGGTCACCCAAGCCATTAGCCAAGACTTGTTGTCTAGAAAACAGTTGAGATCTAGTTTTCCGGCAAAGGCTGGGTCCCTGACCTCTCCCCCAGACAGGGTCACCTGCTCAAGGCCCTAGTTTCATGTGCTGAAATTGCATTCCCTGACCTAGAGACATTGAGCTCTCACTCGTGACTTCTGTTTTGTTTTCTAGATGGAGTAATACTGCCCCAAGGACTCAGTGTCATCCTGTATTCTATCTAATTGGAACAGATTTGACACAGAGAAGCTGGAGCAACAGAAGATCCAAAAGTTAGTGCAGAGGCCTGAAGGAGTTACCCTAGAAGAGATGGTTACTGGTGCTAGTGCTACATTTTACAATAGGGAATGGGAGGTGCAGGCTCAACAGGAAGAGAAGGAAGGACATCAGGCATGCCCAAGTGCTGACTGCACTTACTAACTGCCCACCAACTGCCTTCCAGGGTTCTCAGATCAATGACCAAAGTGTCAAGTGGGATGTGTGTCAGGAACCGAACCCCTGGGCATGGATTTGCTCTAGCCGGAATAAGCCTAACCAAGGATTGTGCCAACCCAACAAGCAAGCTGGCCACCAGGGTATCCCTTGTTCTATGAAAGATAACCAAGAGGGAGGATAACCAAGCCCATCGGTCAGCTGAGCACCTGCTCATTGAAGATTGACCTGACCTGGCCAGCAAAGCAACAGAAGAATTACCGTGGGTCTGGAACATCAGATGAGCAATCAATGTGGCAGCAAGGTCAGTGGATGACCTTCTAGATACTGGGGCTACCTATTATGTCTTCACCTTCTTCTATGGACCCTGGGCACCATTCACAGGTGAAACCATGGAAGCTGTTGCACCCAGACCCCTCAGAAGCAGAGCATGCACAAACACTCCTGCAAGCTGCTGGGGTGTCTCTCTGCCACCTCAGCAGAGGTAAGTGCTCCACAGAAACTCTACCTCAGACCCTTCACAGTATTGAAGCCAGTGAATGACTTTACCCCATTCCTGTGTTTAAAGTCAACCTGCATCCGTGCCTATCAGTCCTAAGATTCCCTCTTTTCTAAACTTCCCATGACACTAACTCATCTCCAACGGCATTGCTATCTTACAAACTTATCCCCATCTCACCTAGACTGTCCACCTGTCTGTTTTTTCCAGAAGTTCTCAGGTTATCAAGATCTCTGAATCCAATGTTCCAAACCCAGGATCACCAGCTCCTAGACCACCTCAACCTTATCCATCCTGGAGTATCCCTTCCTAGAGTGTAGGAAGGGTGTGGACCCAAAACCCCACTCTCCACCTTTTGCCACCAGGAAACAGCTAGAATTGTTGTCCCATGGTACCCCAAAGATTTGGGTCCATACCGCTTCAGGGGTGAAATGTTATGTAGTTAGAGCAGGGACCACGGTGTTCATGGAGCATGCTCAAAAATTTAGGTTTCAAGCCAGAAAGGGGCAGTGTACCTACGTGGGCAGTTCACCTGGATTGGCTTCATCTAGGTCAGAGGTCTAGATTCATCCAATGGGGTCAACCAGTACTGTCAACCATGCCTCCCAAGGGGGGCCCTAGAAAACTAGAAGCTCTTTCACACAGACTCCCAATGGCTCCTACACAGTTCAGCACAGCAGGGCCCCAGTCCCATGCAGCTATGCCATCTCTCTCTCTCTCTCACTCACTTACTCTCACTGTCTCTTACTGTAATGCCTGAGACTACTTCTGAAAACCCACTTGAATCACAAGCCAGGCTTTGGCATGAATTCTTTCTTGTGCAAAGCCAAGGACCAGATATCTCCAATTTGAGAGATCTAACATTAGATTTCTGGAGTTGGTAAATATCTCGGTTCTTGGCTTCCTGCAATTAAAAAATCCACTCTAAAGCCCATTTTGTACTCCTAGTGGATTTTTATGAAGGACGAGACAAGTTTCCGGTATTACAGTCTCAAAAGAGTTCACAGAGGGTCCCAAACAATCACATGGAAGAGAGGACCCACGTGTGTGCGTTTTGAGTGGGATCCCAGGAGGCCAGAAGCCCAAGAATCCTAGAAGCTAGGAGCACGTGGGCCCTGAGTAGTGGGCTCATGTGCACATGTGCCAGGAGTGAGACCCTATTTTCCTCTGACCAGGAGCAGGGTAAGGAAGAGAGTCCAGGAGTATGCTCCCTGTCTTTATTCTAGCCCAATCCCTGACTGCGGGAAAGCATGGTTGATGTGATTGTTTGACCCTATTGGCTGAGTTAGGCCTACCTGGGTGATGTTATGAGCCTGAACCTGATTTGGCATGCCCAAGTAGACCACCTGGCTCAGAGAGCTTCAGTACGTGTATGAGCATGTTTACTTTGGGGTCTTCATAGATGTCTAATGGTTGTGTGATTACCTTCCAACCTCTTCAATGGGGACTTTTGCAGGCATTAAAGGGACAATCCCCTGTCCCTAAGCTAGCTATCTAACACGATGACTTCCCATCATGTGTACCTACAGCCTAATGTCCTAACCCAGGGTCTCAAATGTGTATTTCCACTCCAAATATATTGAATCGACCTACATTTTTAATGAGATGTATAAATAAGAACCAGGAGGGGAGATAAAAGAACCACCTGGGGAACTTGTTAGAGTATCTATTCTGATTCTGTATATTTGAGGAAGAAATGCAAATATTAAGCAGGGTTTAAACAGAAATCAACTGGTTTGAAGTCCTGTTTCGCTATACCCTACAAGAACCTCATGCTCTGGTCCCTGCTCACTTCTCAACCTCAATCCCCTCTCCTCCCATCTCTCATATTGCTCCAGAAACACAGGTCTCCTTCCTAATCTTTAAATATTCTAAACACTTGTACCAACTGCTCCCTATGCTTAGAAGTTCCCCAGATACCAGCGTGATGTCCCTTCGACAGTCAAATCGTTACAGAAACTCTCCTTGTCAGTTCGTCTAAACTAACACAAACATTATCCATTCCAGAAACTTAATAACTATTTGGGGATACAATTTTCTGTTATTCCTCACATTTGCTTAGGGAAAGAGAACAGTCAGACTATCTCCTCCTGTTTACTTCATAACCTGCCAGTTACCCCCCAATCTGAATGGGAGGGTTGCATAGGTTTGGGAGAAGACATTGAGCATGCTCCCTTCTCTTTGAGAGCCAACCTGCCTCCAGCATACCTGCCATACTCTATCCTGTCCCGCTGAAAGGAGGCTCCACATCTTCTCTCAGGGGAAGGAAAAGGGGATATCTGAACGTATCCAGTTCTGCCAGTCACTTGATTGTGTCTGGCTCAGAAGTACATATTCATGAGCCACATTCCCCCATCACCTTTATCAGATTTAAAGTTAAATATTTGTCTGTTTATCCAGTTGTGGTAGTTATAAAATCTGATATCAATTTTAAAGGATTGGGGCAGAGCCCCGGTGGCGTAATGGTTGTGCGTGGGACTGTGGCCCACTGGGATGGAGGTTCAATTCCAGCAGCGGCTCCACAGGAGCAAAGGCTGGGCCTCCTACTCCCACCACCAGAGGGCAGTGATGCCAAAAAAAAATTTTAAAGGATTATGAGTGAAAGAGTGGAGTTTTGCCTGTCAATCAAGATATAGCAAATGGGGCTGAGCCCCGGTGGTGTAGTGGTTGTGTGCGGGACTGCGGCCCACTGGGACGGAGGTTCAATTCCAGCAGTGGGACTGGGCCTCCTACTCCCACCACCAGAGAGCAGTGATGCCTCCCCTCCAAAAAAAAAAAGATATAGCAAATGAGGCCTCTGTGTGGGCATGGCCTTCTCCTGAGAATTCTGGGAACTCCTGTATTTCCTCCAGGGAGGTAGGAGACACCTCTTACTCTCTCTGCTCATTCCCTGGGAAACATTGCAGCTGACAAGACACATGGAACTATGCTAGCACCCAGAGGTGGACCTATTCCGATGCAACCAGACCTCTGAAGCAAGAGAAATCATATAAAGTCCCCTGTCAGCGCTGAATGCTACTGGATTCAAAGATTGCCTACCTCTTGGCCTATAACCGTCCTGTGTTTGGCGTCATTGCATGTGTCTCATGAGTCTGAAAAGAACACTATAGATTGGTATCGGACATATGGGTTAATATCAGGCTTTTGAGTTTGGACTTGACTGAGTTGGGATGCTTTCTTAATGTACAATTATCCTTTATATGATGTGCAATTACACTTTATATAAAACTCTCTCTTGTACACATATGAGTTTTCATGGATTTGTTTCAAAGTTCCGAACTAACAAATCATCTTTTTACATCAGTCTTTCAATTGGTTATAAATTTTAATGATGTCTCTGCATAACAAACCATCCCCAAACTCTGTAGCTTAAATTATCATTTTATTATTTCTCATGAGCTTATGAGTTGCCTAGTAGATTCTCTGGATCTACATATTTCAAAAGCAAGTATTCTAAGAGGAAGGAAATAGAAGCTACCAGCTTTCTTAAGACCTTGTCTTACAAGTCCTTGTACATAACTTCCACTGAAATCTGTTGACCCGCCCAGGTTCAAAGGAAGGGAAAATCAGCTCTACCTCTTAATATGAAGAGTAGTGTGCACATAGAAGGAGGGAAGGAATTGCTGAGGACTATCTTGAGGGATTTCCTCCCACAAAAGGGGACTAGTTCCCTACATTCCAAAAGTCACTCCCTGGCATTATACAATTCATCCATTCATTGACTATTTTCCTAAGTTCAAGAGAGTACCTTGCTTTGTTCACATACACATTCTAGCACCTAAAACCATGACAATGTCTAGCATAGCAAATATTTGTTGAGTATATTAAACAAACAAGCCAGTCACAAGAAATTGAGCAGGCTAAGAAGGTTTCATGAAAAAAGTGAATTTTTGAGCAAGATTTTAAAGTTAGGTCTTATAGGGTCGTTGTGAGTCTGAATTAATTCAATGGCCAGGGGTTTGAAGTAGGTCTGGTGAGAATATGTTCTACAGATAAGCTGATGAGAAGCAATGATGGATAATGAACGGATGGGTTGCCCTTGTTTGGTAGACACACAACTGATGAAGGTCCTCTTAACGCATTCTTGTTCCACATGTACCACTAATAGAACAATATGTAGAGGGAGCTCAGAGAATTTTCATTAGTACGTTCTTTTAAGAGAGCATGCATAAGTGTATACTCCTCAGAAACACTCAAAATTTTACAATTCTCATGATAGTTCCTACAACAAATTACTATGCAGCTCAAATCTCAATTGTGCCCCTATTAAGGCACCTGAATATCAAGAACTATGGGAAAATGTGGCGAACTGGAGGCATCTCTGAGCTGTGACAATCTTTTTAATAGCAATTGGCCCCAAAACTGTGTTCTCATCTACTATGACTGAGTTTTATAAAAAAAAAACTTCTCTAAACTATACCAGTATGGCAGTTTGAATTAATGGTGAGAAAAGTTAGCATGGATAGTAAAATTCAAAGGAATTGTAAAGAGAAGGATATCAGAGGAAGAGATCTTTGTGAGGATGACATGGGGGAGTGGCTGACCTTCAGTAACTCCCCTAGTGAGAAAAAGAATCACGATGACCTTCACCATCAGCCCGAGACTGATATTTCTAGGAGACAGAGGTCACATATGCCTCCACAACCCAACCTTTTGTTCACAATCCAACTGATTGTCCACATACCACTCGTCACTCCTAGGCACTCTATATCTCTGCTGGATTTAGTAATTTGTTACAATGTCACAAATGTCACAGACAATACTCATAATTGTGGGCTTTATTAAGTAACAAGTTATAATGTAGATTCAGGAATGCTCCAAATGCAGTTCTTCCATCAGGAGAGCCTCCTTTCAGTTGTATTCACAGGCATACATCTATCCGGTCTTTCAGCCATGTGGCCTGTGGACCTGTACCCTGTTAGAAATCTCTTTTAGCAACAAAGCCCATAAGGAAGAAGTTCACCAACCTGTGTGCTCATAAGGGATCAGGTATCAGGCTTCAAAGAACAAAAAATCATACCATTGTGTGCCCACCCTGGCAATATGATCGCTGAAGACCAAGAGCTTTCTTAAAGCTGAATTGCCCTGTTGTTTCTGAAAGCCATTCAGTCGTGGTTTTCTTTTCAGTACTGTGTGCATTCTATAACACCTTTGGTCATGGTAGTCCAATTTTTCTGATAACTTTGTTGTGTGCTCTGAAGGGGTTAATATTTGAGTGTGTAGTGTGTATGATATTAAATTGTGAATTGGTGTCACTAAGATGTGACAGATTACCAACATTTTAAGATAATGGTATTGATAATCTCTTTTAAAAGTTTTTCTCTCAGAGTTAAAGCTGGAAAGTCACTGGAATTTGGAAACAAATTTTATCTACATGCCATTTTAGAATTTTGGTACATGCATTAAATTTGTTTCCCAATTGTTCATATTGTCTCTGTACTGATCTCAAAGCAACCAATAAAATGCCAGTTACAAAAGAAAAAAAATTATACATATAGATGCAGTCTTAAATAAAAAACGTAAGTGATAGAATGTTTAATTCATTATTTACCTACTTCTAATCGTGAGCTTTATATAATTAATACTTCCATTATTTCTGAGTCCTACAAGTATGATTCAATCAAGCAAATTTCTATCCATAGACCATATACAATTTTTTAACTTAAGAACAAATAATAAAGATTGAAGATCCAGTAAAGTTTAAATTTCCAAACAGTTTCATATGATCAGAAGTACCTTCTAGTTACAAAGCATTTGATGACCTATTTCCTGGAAATGAGCTATCTGTTCGTGTCATGAGGTAGCAGTGACAGGTTTTGTGACTTATGGGAAGAGCATGCTGTTACATGTGAGTAACAAACAATAGGACTAGAACACTCAACTTTTATTGACTATTGGCATTTTTGTAGTTTTTTATAGAGCTTGATTGCAATTTTACAAAAACCTCAGAAAAAAAATTTATTTTGAAAGTGTATTCCTCAGCGTGGCTATTATCAACTTCCAACTCAATCTCTAGTTCAGTGGTTCTCAACCTTCCTAATGCCACAACCCTTTAATACAGTTTCTCATGTTGTGGTGGCCCCAACCATAAAATTATTTTCATTGCTATTTATAACTGTAATTTTTCTACTGTTAATGAATCATAATGTAAATATCTCATATGCAGGATATATTTTCATTGCTACAAATTAAACAGAATTAAAACACGATGATCAATCACTAAACAACATACGTTATGTAATCTTTATACATTATGAAATATTTATTTCTAATTACAAATAAATGATATTTTGTCTTGAAGTATGGTGTAGCATGGGTAACAGTCTTCATGCTGGATATACTTATGTGAACATATCTATATGTGGGCAGATGCACCTGGAGATAGATAGAGGAGTTGTGTCTTGGTTCCCAAGACCTTAGGAAATATGTGTTTTCTGATGGTTTTAGGTGACCCCTATGAAAGGGTCTTTCGACCCCTAAAGGACTCATGACCAGAACTGCTGCTGTAAGAATTGTTAGGTAGCTAGAGGCAGAAACCAGAGGTTATCCTGCTACATACGAAAGCCTCCCTTCCCTCCTTTACAGTAAGTTGGCAGCCAATAAAGGCAGGAGGGCACGCACAATTCAGGCCTCAGAGACAGTTAGCCAATACACCTGGGTGGACCCCCATTGAGGTCAGGTGGTCCTAACTCAGTCAATAGGGTCAACAAGTACTGACCACCACACCTCCCAACGAAGGCCCTAAGAAGCCAGAATCTGAAACCCACCTCCCTCTTTTTCCAGCTGCTCCTCAGTCAGGCTGCAGTTTCCTCTGACCTCAGGTTTCCACGTGTGGGTATGCAGTGCCCTGGGGGTGCCCATGTAAAACCTGAAAATTCTTCTATCCTTTATAATAACTCACTGAGTCACAAATTAGGCTTTGGTGTGAATTCTTCCTTGTGCAAGGCCAAGAACTGAGGTATTTCCACCTGAAGAACCTAACAGAATTATTCACAGCTTTTAGCCATGTTTTAGAAAAACACTTCCAGTAGTCTGTGTAGGATTTATTCCTCTTCCATCATTGGTAATAATTATACTCATTGCTGTAGGTACTTTTTGCAAACTTTAAGACTGCAGTGAAAGGGATGTTTTCAGGAATACTGAGTCCTTTGTAGGGCAGCCAGAGGTCTGACTTCTGCATGATACTAAAAGAAACCTTTGACATAGTATTGGATTGGACAGAGAGAGGCCTCCTGCCCACTCCACAGAGCACTTCTGCTTCCTCTGCCCTCCTGGCATCAGTTCCGATTCACTGTGTACAACATTGCCTGGTGGTCATAATTGTTTTTTATGTGTGGGCTCATTGTTGCAGTCAATGTGTCAATTCAGCTTAAGGGGCTTCCTCTTTTTCGCTGCCTCTCTACCAAGCATTATGCACTTCTCACTATCCTTGCTTTCAAAAAGCTTTCTGGCTGTACTTTTCCAAGACAGATTTGCTTGTTCTTTGGGCAGTCCATAGAACTTTCAATATTCTTTGCCGGCACCATCATCAAAGGCATAGATGCTTCCTCTGTGTCATTCAATGTTTGACTTTTTTTTGGGGGGGGGGATCATTTTATTAGGGGCTCCTATAGCTCTTATAACAATTCATAAATCAATTGTATCAAGCATACAATGACAACAAATGTTGTCATCCTTATTTTCTAAACATTTGCTTTCTATTTGAGCCCTTGGAATCAGCTCCTCTTTTTACCCTCCCTCTCCCTCCCCACCCCGTGACCCTTTGATAAATTATACTATTTTCATATCTTACATCAACTGCTATCTCCCTTCCCCTGTGGTCTCTTCCCCCGCCCTCTCCCCATTTTCCCCCTAACCTCCTGCGATTGCTACTCGTGTTTCTGTTCCGGAGGGGGTTATCTGACCTGGCTGGCATGTGTCATGAGCTCTTATCTGTACCTGTGTAAATGTTCTGGTCAAGCCTGCAGTGAAAGGCAGGATTGGAGTCCTGATAGAGGGAGATGAGGAAGTCTCAAGGAACCAGAGGAATATTGTATGTTTCATCAGTGCTAAACTTGACCTGGCTGACTTATCCTTCTGTAAGGGGATGTGCCAGTGTCTGCAGAAGGGTTTGGGGTCTCTGCTCTGACCCCCCTCTTTCTCAAAAATGTGTTTGTTTATTTTGTGATCTTCTCAATGTCCAATTTCCACATGCATATGGGGTAATGGAAAAGACTATGGCTTGGATCAAGTGCACTTTAGTCCTGCCTTTTCATATTTTAAAGAGGTCTTGTGCACCTAATTTACCCAATGCAGGGCATCATTTGCTCTCTTAACTGTTGCGCTCATGAGAAATGATTGTGGCTCCAAGCAAAACAATGTCCTTAACAAGTTCAGTCTTTTCTCTGTATATCCTGATGTTACCTTTGGTCCAGGTGTGAAGATTTGGGTTTTATCTGAATTGAGTGGTAATACATATTGAAGGTTGGAATCTGTAATCTTCATTATAAAGTGCTTCAATTCCTCCTCACTTTCAGCAAACAATCGAGTTAGCTGTATATCAAAGTGTGTAGTCATGTGCTTATGTTAACTTTATGATTAAAATGTAGGGGTGGAGTCTAGACTGTTAATCTGGAGATAGCCATTGAGTAGCCAATGAGGCCTCTGTGTGGGCATGACTTTCTCCTGAGACTTCTGGGAAATCTCGTGATATTTCCCTCATGAAGATGAGAAGTTATCTCCCCCAGTTGTTGGGAGTCAGTCTGAGAGACGATGAACCATGAACAAGACAAGATGGCAGCGTCCGAGAAACTGGAGGAGCCATCGGAAAGACCACATGGCTTAGCCCTGATGGAACCAGACCTCTGAAGCTGAGGCGGCCACATGGAGACCTCTGCCAGCGATGAGTTGCTTCTGCTGTTGATGAACCCTGAGCCCTGGAAGTGAGGAGGTGTGGGGAGACCCCAGCCAGCGCCAGGACTCTGCACCCACTGACCTGTGACTTCGTGAGTCAGAAGGAGACTTTATAGACTGATATCGGGCATATGGGTTAATGTCGGACTTATGACTTTGTGCTGGACTGGATTGGGATGCTTTCTTAATGTCCTACTTCTCTTATATATAAACCTTTTCCTTAGATCTGTATGTGTGTCTATGACATTTGTTCCTCTGACCTACCCAGACTAACACACAAAGGTTGTTAATAAGCCTTCCTCTAGTCCTGTTGCCACATTCTTCTTCATATAACAAGGCCTAAAATTTCCTTCTAAGAGTTTTTAAAATACTACCTCGATCCTTTAATAACTGTAAACACCCCCAAAGAATTCCATATTCTTCATCCTATTAGCCAGCTTCTCTGATTCTTTACTCAGTAAATAGATTTGTAAGTATATGAGAAGCTAAAAAAATAAGTATGTGAGAAGTTACGTGCCTGAAACACACCTTTCCTGATTTGAAACCATGCAGCATTCCCTTGTTCTATTCACACAACTGCCTCATGATCCATGTACAAGTTCTGTTAGAGTCCAGTGACCTAGAATTCCCATTCTTCTCAAGGAGATCCATAGCTGGTTAAGATTCACATAGTCAGGGCGGAGCCCCGGTGGCGTAGTGGTTGTGCGCGGGACTGCGGCCCACTGGGAGGGAGGTTCAATTCCAGCTCCACGGAGCAAAGGCTGGGCCTCCTACTCCCACCACCAGAGGTCAGTGATGCCTAAAAAATAAAAAAATAATAATTAAAAAAAAAAAGATTCACATAGTCAAATGCTTTTGCCAGTCAGTAGCACACAAGTAAAAATCTGGCTGTTTTAGCTTTTTTTAAATCATTTTATTGGGGGCTCTTACAGTTCTTAACACAATTCATACATACATCCATTGTGTCAGGCACGTTTTTATATATGTTGCCATCATCATTTTTAAAACATTTTATTTCTACTTGAGCCCTTGGTATCAGCTCATTTCTTCCCCTCCCTTCCTCATGAACCCTTGATAATTTAAAATTTATTTTTTTCATGTCTTACACTGACTACTGTATCCCTTCACCCACTTTTCTGTTGTTCATACCCCTGAAGTGGGGTGTTGGTGTTATAAGCTGATCATATGATCAGTCCCCCTTTTCCCCCACACCTCCCCTCTTTGCTCCTGATATTGCTACTCTCATTATTGGACCTAAAAATCTTGTTGTTATTCTCTGATTTCAGCCAAGATCCATCTGACATCAGCAATACCATTCCTTTCTTCCACATTTTCTTCTGAATTCTATCTGAACGTCTGACAGCTTCCTGTCAATGTACTGCTGTAACCACTGTTGGATAATCTTCCCAAAAAATTACATTCATTCGGTATTATTGATATTTTTACATAATTTGAGCATTCTGTTAGGTTACTTTTCTTTGAATGGATGCATATATGGTGCATCTCTTTCAGTAATTTGGTCAAGTAGCTGTTTTCCAACTTTCTTGGCATGTGTAGGGCTACCCAAGAAAACCTGGAACCCTCTCCCCCACCAAAGCTATGTATCTAATTTTTTTTTTGGCATCACTGCCCTCAGGTGGTGGGAGTAGGAGGCCCAGCCTTTGCTCCGTGGAGCTGGAATTGAACCTCCATCCCAGTGGGCCGCAGTCCCGCGCACAACCACTACGCCACCGGGGCTCAGCCCATATCTAATTTTTTTTTTAACAAAACAGTCTTCATACCTTCAAACTATTCTTCATTACACTGAATACCTTTGTCAAATCAGTGATTCCATTCTTTGAAACATTTTTCAAACTGCTGTTTGCATGACTGACATCACCTTTCTTTGCTTCTTCTATTTGGTTAAATTGCTGTCCTTTCATGTCCCTTTTCATGCTTGGAAACAAAAAGAAGTTGCATGGAGCAATGTTAGGTGAGTAAGGTGGTGTGGGGGGGCAAGAGAGGCACGCTGTTTTTTACCAAAAACCTCATGCACTGAGATGACTGTTTGGGCCGATGCATTGTCATGTGGCAAAATCAGTCTCCCGTCTGCCACAAATTAGGCCTTTTTGGTTACACACTGTCTTGCAATATTTTCAGAACCTCTAAATATGAGAAAACTTGATTAACAATCTGATGTACTGGAATGAACTCCAAATACACTATGAGTCAACATTTTCATCTGGGTTAATCCGGGTAAACTAAAGAAACAAATTCATAGACACAAATATGGATATAAGGGTAAGGTTTATATACAAGAGGAATGGAACATTGAGAAAGCATCCCAACCCAGTCCAGTTCAAAGTCATAAGTCCAATATTAGTCCATACGCCCGATACTAGTCTATAAAGTCTCCTTCTGACTCATGAAGTCACAGGCCAGAAGGTGCAGAATCCCGGTGCTGGCCGGGGTCTCCCCGTGGCTCCTCGCTTCAAGGACGCAGGGTCTATCAACAGCATCCAGTGGTGGTGGAAGAAACTCAGTGCTGGTGAGAAACATGTGGCTTCTCCAGCTTCAGAGATCTGATTCCATCAGGGTACGACTGTGTGGCTTCTCCCCCAGCTCCTCCAGCAACTCAGATACTACCATCTTGTCTTGTTCATCATCTTGGAGACTAACTCCCAACAACTGGGGAGAGAGCCTCTCATCTCCACAAGGGAAACATCTTGAGATTTCCCAGAAGTCTCAGGAGAAAGCCATGTCCACGCAGAGTCTTCAGTGGCTACTCAATGGCAATCTCCAGATTAGCAGGCTAGACTCCACCCCTACATCTCAATCCTGAACTTGACATCTCAAATACATGGCTGACACAATCAGCAATGTAAAAAAGTCTTACTCTTAAAAAAAAAAAAAGCCTTACCCTTAGGCTAAGTGTGCCTTAAGGGGAAGACAGTCTTGCACTCAGTGAGTTGCCTGGGTGTGCTCGGAACTTAGCTTACTAGAGCTACATGATCATAAGTGGTACCCCAACCAAGGTGGCCGAAGGGGACAAGAACCCATCCTATAAGCTTTTCTAATCTGCAATAGTATATTTATCTGAATCATGATCCCTTTCCTGATTCATCCTGCCTGGGACTATGATGAATTTATCTTCCACTAATCATGATTTGGTGAAAAAATTTGCCTTCAATGATTAGCAATGTGACCAGGAATCCTATGAACACCACTAAAGCCTCATGCCAATGGTCTCCCTCAAGCAGGTTGCATGTTTTTGTCTGTGAATGACTAAATAAAAGCACCTGTGAAATATATTTTAATTTATGGTATTTTTTCTCCTAGAACACAGTCAAGCATATTAACCATTTGTTACCACCTAAGAACAACTCTAGTAACCTCATAAGGGTCTCATCCCATATTCTTTCTGGTCATTCTCTCAAGAGATACAAGTGGCCACAATTTGAGAGCAATGATTTCTTAATAATGATACTGCAATCAATAAGTCTCTTCCATAAGATACCTCCCCCAAGATTTTCCTCTTCTGTTAAGAATAAAATATAAACCCTTATCTGGGGATGTAGCCCTCACAAAAATCTACCACCTTCTCCACCTCAATTTCCCCACCTGATCAAGCAATTTCCCCACCTGCCTGTAGATGAGGATCTGTATGGGTGGCTCCTTCTTTTTGTTTTCCTCTTCACTTAAATCCTCTTCATCCTTCAGATTTTAAATCAAGAGCATCTTCGTCAAGAATTCATTCACTCAGGGTCAGCCCCAATCTCAACTACATGGACACCCACTCTCCCCCCATAACTCACTTCACAGGACAGCACTGAAGCTACAGCTCAGGGAGAGGGACACATCTGCCCTGAGGATGACATTCCTCATTAGAGCAGCCAATGCGCAAAGAGAACAATAGGGCCAGCCCCACCACAAGACACAACATCCCTCCCTGACCCATAGCTCTTTGATGGACATTGGATACACAGTGTGGGAATCTGACCCCACCTCTCTAGGGTGAGATGCTGAGGGCCTGCAATGGAGCAGCAAGAGGAGCTAAGCAATGAAATCCCCAGGGAATACCAAAAGCAGACTGTGGCCAGAACATGGCATCCCTCCAGACTCCTCCAGAAAACACTCCTAAAATTGAACAAACAGAACTTGAACTATATATAGACTGTTCTTTTCTTTTTTGTAGTACTTTTGTTTTTGCTTTTGTTGTTTTATTTTCTTTTGTTTTGCTCTGTCTTGTTTTTGTGCTTATTGGTGTCTCTGCGTGTCTGTCTAGATAAGACAGGTGAGATAAACAATCTGGAGGAGAAAAATCAGAGGACTTGTAGTTCTTGGAGGGACACAAGAGGGGGAGGCATGGGAAAGGAAGGGGGTTGTCAACTAACCCAGGGACAAGGGAACAAGTGATCTAAAATTGATGGTGAGGATGTTGTAGGAGGTCTGGTATGGCTTGATCAAGGGCAATATAACCGAGAGGAATTAGTAAAACCCAAATGAGGGCTGAACATGATAGTGGGACAAGAGGAAAGTAAAAGGAAATAGAGGTTAGAACTAGAAGGCAAAGGGCATTTGCAAAAGTCTAAATACAGGTATGTACATGTATAAATATATCTATATAATGATAGGGAAATAGATCTATGTACATATATTTACATGTTACGTATGAAGATAGCAGGCAGACACTGAACCTCTACTCAAGTACTTTTTCAACTCAAGAACACTTTGCTCTAATAACCCAGGATTGAGTGGTTCCCCACCTTTCCAACATGATTGCTGAAGACAAACTGGGTTCATAAGCAAATATGGTACAGAAAACTGAGGGTGCCAGGCTATCAAAAGATACTGTGTCTGGTGTCTTAAAGGCTTGAAGATAAACAAACAGCCATTTAGCTGAAAAGCAACAAAGTCCACATGGAAGAAGCACACCAGTCTGCGTAATCATGAGGTGTCAACAGGATCAGGTATTAGGCATCAAAGATACACAGAACAAAAAATTCTATGCATGTTGTGGCAGTCACCTAATCTGGTGTCAATTTGAAGATTAAGAATGTAAAGGTGAAGTTTAGCCTATCAATCGGGATCTAGTCAATAATATCTCTGTGGGTATGGCCTTCTCCTCTGAGAATTCTGGGTAATTCCTTCTTGCAGCCAGGGACACTATCTCACTCACTCCCTTGGAGTCACTCGACTACAAGGCCGACTTCCTGGGAGACACCCCTGAGGAGAAGCCACATAGAGCTACCCTAGTGCCTCAAGTCGGACAAGCCACATGGATTCAATCAGATCTCTGAAGCTGGAGGAGCCACTTGAAGACTCCTGCCAGCACTGAGATGTCTATAGCATCACTGGGATCTAAAGGCATTCTACCCATCTGGTTTGTGATCATCTTGCATTCGGTGTCATTGCATGTGTTTCATGAGTCTGAAGAAGACTTTACAAACTAGTGTGGGACATATGGGCTAATATTGTACTTATGACTTTGGACTGGACTGGGTTGGATGTTTTCTTAATGTACAGTTGCTCTTGTATATAAAACTATTTCTTATACACATATGAATATTTATGAATTTGTTTCTCTAGTCTACCCAGACTAATACAGATGGAAATGAGGGGGAGGGCAGAGTAGAGACACAAAGCCAATCTGTAGACAATTGGACATCCCCTTATAGAAGGGTCACAAGGAAGAGACAAGTCAGTCAGTGTGCAGCATAGCACTGTCCAAACATACAGCTTTCCTCTAATTCAGTGATTCTCAACCTTCCTAATGTTGCAAGTCTTTGATACAGTTCTTTATGTTGTGGTGACCCATAACCATAAAATTAGTTTTGTTGCTACTCCAATAACTGTAATTTTGCTGCTGTTATGAATCGCAACCCCTATGAAAGGATTGTTTGATCCTCAAAGGGTTGGAGACCCACAGGTTGAGAACTGCTGCTCTAGTTCTTTAATGCTTCCTTCCGCTCTCCTCATCCCACTGTCATGACCCCAATTCTACCTTACAAATCCAGCTGGACCTGAGCATTTATACAGGTACAGATAGAAACTGGAAACTCAGGGAATCCAGAATAGATAAACTCCTCAGACCAATATTGAGAGTGTCAATACCAGGAGGGGGAGGGAAGGTGGTGGGAGAAAGGGAGAACCGATTACAATGACTTACATATAACCCCCTCCCAGGGAGACCAGACAGCAGAAAAGTGGGGGAAAGGAGACATCGTCAATGTAAGACATGAAAAAATAATAACAATTCATAAATTATCAAGGGTGAGGGAGTGGGGTCAAGAGAAAAGTGAGTTGATACCAAGGGATTGAGTAGAAAGAAAATGTTTTGAAAATGATGATAGCAACAAATGTACAAATGTGCTTGACACAATGGACGTATGAACTATGAGAAGAGTTGTACAAGCCCCCAATAAAATGATTATATATTAAAAAAAAACAAGAATTAATTCACTAACTCCTCCTCATCCTTCGGCTTTTAAATCATGAGCATCTTAGTCAAGAATTCCTTCACTAACCTCTGAGGATCCACATCCCCTCATCTCAGATGCCCAGGATACAATGACTCCTCTGTTTAAAGCCAATTTTACTCCTGCTTGGGGGATGTGATTGACTTGTGTAATCCTCTGCCTTCCGACCATTAGCTCAAGAGGACAATGACCCGAGGCAGCAGTGAGCTTGAAGTATTCGGCGATGGAAGTACATCAAGGTTTCACACAGCCCTCGAATGCTGAAGTGGACTGTGACAGGGGCAACATTGGAAGTCAAGATGAAGCCAGACCTACTGAGCTAGTTACAGCATGTGTATTTTGCACGTTAAATCCATGCGAAGCCCACTGAGGCCTTTGAGCAGCAAACTGACCATCAAATCTGTGCTGTTGGTTCCCTCTTACTTTCCTGGGGAAGAAAGCATGGAAGTGAACCAGAGGGAAATGGGATGAGCATTGATCTTGGTTTTGGGGTATTGATCCAGGTAAGAGATAATGGCGGTTTGGATGACGAAGGTTAGCCTGAAGATAAGGAGGAAATTGAGAAGTGTTTCGGTAGTAGACTCTACTTCAAAGTGCAAATGACTTGTTTCTCCTTAGCTGCAGAAGGGCCATGATTGCAGTTAGGTGAGTTACTGTATTTGTCGGACCTTAGGATGCACTCCCCCATCCCCACCCTCTGCAAGTGGGGGGAAAACGAAGGTGCATCTTAGGATCCGAAAGTGTGGTTTCCCAGATATTTGTTTATGATCCCATGCATCCACTTATTGTCCACTGCTGTTTGCATGCTGTGGATCACTGTGTGTTGGGGGGTGTCCCACCTTCTGGAGTCTCAATGTCAGTTAGGTCACATAATCGGCACAGCTCTTGATGATGGCTCTTAACACCACTGTTGAGTTTTATGCTGTTAAATATCACCATATTTTGCTTTATTTTAATAAATATTTTAGAATAGTGGTACTAAATGATTCAGTATATATATATATTTGGGGGGGGCATCACTGCTCTCTGGTGGTGGGAGTAGGAGGCCCAACCCCACTGCTGGAATTGAACCTCCGTCCCAGTGGGCCGCAGTCCCGCGCACAGTCACTATGCCACCAGGGTTTAGCCCGATTCAGAATATTTTTCTCTTGTTTTTCTGCTCTAAAAACTGGGTACATCTTATGGTCAGGTACATCTTATGGTCCGAAAAATAAGGTATGTTAAATGGAATAGAGTCTCTGAGATAGTCAACTTTGCTAGGCTAGGAATCTCAATAGTTTGGCAATTAAGGTTTAGTAATTAACCATGAAATTTCCGAATACAGTGCTATCAACTCCATAATGGGATCTGCTGTGAGCAGCCAATCAATTGTAAAAAGATCAGAGTAGAATGCAATCCCCTTACTCAGATCACAGCCTTGATGATGTTTCCTTGAGGGGTGTGTTTGATGTGTATGTGTGTTATGAGTATTGTGTATGTGTGATGTGTGTGTCCTAATTCCTTTTTATTTATTTATTTCCCCTTTTTTTACAACTCCTCAATTAGTTTATAACTCATGCTGTGGGTGACCTTGGACGAACCCTGGTGTTGTAGGTGTTGTAGTGGTTGTGAGTTGGGCTGCTAACCACAGAGTCAGCAGTTCAAAAATGTCAGTCACTCTGGGGGAGAAAGGCAGGACTTTCCACTCTTGTTAAGTTACCAACTCAAAAACTCACAAGACATTTAAACCCTTCCTTATTGGGTCTCTGAGTTGGCAACTGACTGTGGACGGTATGACAGTGAACAGGGGAGCTTTCTTGACATCTTGCTGAATCGGAGTCCTCTATCTGGCTCCTCTATCTGGTTCATTGACCTTAGTTTCTTTGGACTTGAACCAATGGCTTCACAATGTCTTCTGACCTTGCATCTGAAATGCTGATGTTGGGTTAGTCTGCCTCTGCATTCAGCCTGTGGTCTTCCTGTTTTCCTTCTTGTTTCTTAGTTTATCAGCCCTCACTACTACAATAGTTGGGAGATTAGGAATCAAATCTGACCCTTGAATTTGAACAAGACAGAATTTATCCACATCTTCAATTGTGTGAGCCATTTAAAAAATATGTTTATCTCTACACACACACACACACACACCACTGGTTCTGTAGAGCTCCAGATAAACACAATTTTGTTCTGTAAACCAAGAACTAAACTAAGTTCTTAAAATTTAAACCTTTGTTCATGGAGGGGACCTTGGAAGATTGCTTGGGGGTGGGGGAAACCTAGGTTCTTACACACAGTCACCGTGAGTCACAATCATTTGACCAACAATGGTGGCTTGAACTAGTGACAGAGGAAATGAAAGACATTGAATAATTTGCAAGTTTATTAAAAACTTGGCTATAATTGGAGCATAATTGAACATTTTTCTCTTTGAAATAATTTTCTACTACTTACTCTAAAGCCCTAGATATGATTACACAAGAACACAGCACCCACGAGGACACACTGACCTAGAGACTCTAAGCAGGGGAATATCTTGAGTCTGCTTAATTTATCAGCCAGTGTGAAAAAATGGTATGTTGGGCTGAGCCCCGGTGGCGTAAGTGGTTGAGTGCGGGTCTGCAGCCTGCGGGTTTGGCAGTTCAAATTCAGCGGCTGCTCTCAGGAGCAGTGCTGGGTAGCTCCCACGACCACCAGAGGCAGTGATGCCCCCAAACCAAAAAATAGTATGTTGTGGGAGGCATCTGACCACCTCTTGTAACTGCACAAAAGGGAGGGGAAGAGTCTCTTGGAGACAATCTACTGACAGGACAACAGAGCAGCATGATATAGACCCTGAGTCCTCGAGACTGGAGGAACTGGAGGAGAAGCCACATGGGCTTACCCTGATGGAATCAAACCTCTAGGGCTGGAGAAGCCATGTGGAGACTCCTACCAGTGCTGAGATGCTTGGGAGCCACGGGGAGAACCCTGCCAGCACCGGGAGGCTTCTACTGCCAGTGGATACTGCTGATGGACCCTGAGCCCTGGAAATGAGGAGCCATGGGGAAACCCCTGCCAGCACCGGGATGCTTCTATTGCTTTTACTGCTGCTGAACACACAAGACTCTGCACCCACTGGCCTGTTATTGTCCTGGAGTCATTGCACATGCTTTGTGACTCAAAAGAAGACTTTGTAGACTGGTATCGGACATATGGGCTAATTTCAGACTTTATGGCCTTGGACTTGACTGGGTTGGGATGCTTTCTCAATTCCCTTCTTCTTGTATATAAATCTTTCCCTTAACCAAAAAAGGGGGTGTATGGGGAAATCATTATCTACAGCAATAGTCCAAGGGTTATACATATATACCTATAAGGTGGAAGTCAGACAAGCCTCCACAATCCTTTTTTTTTTTTTTAAACTATTTCTGACACTGTCGCTCCCACAATACTCTCTCCTTTCTTTCTCGGTTTGATAATTTGTTGCAATGGCCCTACAGAACTCTTAGACCAGACTCAAAGTTTTGAGAGATACTAAGAGAGTAACAAGTTACAAGTCAGGATGCAGTTCTTTGATCAGACTAGCTTCTATTCACCTCTGTCCACAGGTGGGCCTCTCTCTGGCCTGACACCAATGGCCTAGCCTCTTCCTTGCTAGGTAAGAGGCACTCCACAGTACCAGAAAGTTTTGGTCAAAAAGTTTTAGATTCATGAGTCAGCAAATCGAACTCCACCAAGTGCCCAAAGAACTTTGCCAGTATGCTTTCTGAAGGCATTAAGCTTTTTTTGCTCCTTCGCCCAGGAAGTCAACCTCATGGGGCTTCAGGTGGCACATTGCTAACATTTCTCACTGTCTCAAGTCGCTCTTTTCCCCTAGTGTTTACAACTCTTGCTGTCTCCTGGGTTGAGAAGGCGCTCAATGAGAAAATCCTGAGTCCTAAAGGGCACATTCTTTTTATTTTTTTTTTGGGGGGGGGGGCATCACTGCTCTCCGGTGGTGGGAGTAGGAGGCCCAGCCCCACTGCTGGAATGGAACCTCCGTCCCAGTGGGCCGCAGTCCCGCGCACAACCACTACACCACCGGGGCTCAGCCCCTAAAGGGCACATTCCATTGGTCTCTGCCTTTTGATGGTCTTGAGATTCCCCTTTCTATTTCTGTGAGGGCTTGTTTTAAGCCTAGTGGGATGGCAAAATTGACCAAATCCTAATTAGGATTTCATTCTTCTTTTTGCCTGCTCTGCTTCCTGCCCCCATACACAAGGATGCCATCCACCTTATTTACATTATTCGCTACTATCCAATCCCCATGGTTGCCATAAACACCTGGTTTCTTTTGGTGGGAGTTATAGGCTATGACTAGAAGAGCCATGTTAAGTAATTGACTGTACCACAGTGAGTATAGAAAATCCCTTGGTTGGAGGTGATAGGCAATGTCATATGTGTAGTTCTATGTTTTTGAGTGTCCTAAGGGAAGCAGGATTCAGGCCTTGGGAGATTGTTGCAAGCACACACTGTTTCCTGCTGTTTACAAGGACAGAAAGAGCATGGTTGAATGTTCATTGCTTTTGAGACGTTGCAACTGCTCTGGTATTTCCAGGGACTCTTGGTCTCACAAATAGATAATCGAACTGTGGACCACAAAACAGCATGCAGAAAACAGAGTTTATTTGGAAAGGAAAGAAAAACAACTGACCCGGCAGGAGGTGAAGACTCTGAGTTGCCATTGAATGAATTGTGGTTTTTATCAGGTCTGGGGTATGTGGTTTATCGGCATCTCTGGGTGATAAGTGGACCAATCCCAAGACTGGTGCTATTTCTTAGATCCAATCATAAATCAGGTCACGCTCTCCTCTTAACTGGGTCTTGCCTGGGCATGTACAAGGAAGTATGCATGCAAAGGTCAGCAAAGAGTCTTGGGTTTGGTGACCTTGAAGTTTAGACTCAACCTCGGGGTCTTATGTCTGCAAGTTAAGAGTAGAATGTCCTAGGCTGTTGAGATTGCCCTTCCAGATATTCTGCTACTCACAATACTTCCAACCACAGGCTCTCTTTGTCCTATCTATCAAGAGTATGGAGAATAGAGTCAAGGAGCCCTGGTGGTACATTGTTTAAGTGCCTAGTGGCTAACCAGAAAGTTGACAGTTTGAATCCACCAGTCACTTCATGGGGGAAAGACGTGGCATGTTTCCATGAAGGCAACAGTTTCAGAAACCCTATGGGCAGTTCTCTGTCCTGCTGGGTCACTATGAATTGGAATCAATTCTTTCACAGTGGGTTTGGCCCTCCTAAACTCAGAACTGAGAACAAAAAGCAGGTGTCACATAGGTATAGATCAGAATATATTTCTTATGACTGACAAAAGCTGGACTGGAAGATGTGGCTAAGATTAAAAAAAAAATGCAACACCCAACAACCGACATGATGGGCACCCAAAGACTTAAGACCCAACCCTCTCTGAGGGGAGGTGGTCAAACCCAGTAGTGAGCCTTCTCAGACACTGGTTTGAGAAGTTCCCCTCCTGTCCTAGGGAGGAGTGAGCAAGAGGCAAATGGAGGCTGAAGATGTCCCTTGTCCTTGGCTCTATAGAGAGGAGTACAGAGGGAATCCCCTTGCCCCACCAGGGGAAATAAATGTTTTCTCTGAACATGTGTCTCAGGGGGCTGTTGTGGAGATGAAAGAGCATATAGGTGAAGCGCCTGAAGGCTTCCTCCCTGACTTCATTTTTTCTGAGCTGCTGAGGTCAGACCTGCAGACAGACAAGGGAAGTTGTGGTTCAGAAAGTGCCCAAAGGAAGGGAGTTTCTTGAAGGGGGATTTCTCTTTCTCCCTGTTCTCTTCCCTCCGGAAACTTTGATAGTCTCCAATAAGGAAATGCTGACTAGACTGAATAACCTGGCAAGGCTTCTAACACCAAATTCTCTGCCATTAAGTTGATTCCGATTCATAGTGACCTTTCAGGACAGAGGAGAACTTCCCCTCTGTGAATTTCCAATACTTTACAGGAGGAGAAAGCCTCATTGAACTCCCACGGAGCCGTTGGTGACCTTGTGTGGTTAGCAGCCCAATGCATAACCAGCCCACTCTGCCATCAGGGATCCACAAACCAACCCACTGCAGTCAAGTTAATTCTGAATCAGGGGGATCCTGAAGGACAAAGTATCATTGCCTACAGAACATTTGTTGGGTTAAAAACACTGAGCTTTTGGTTAGCAGGGGAATATTTTAACCCTGGTGTCACCAGGACTTCTTATAAAGAGGCACAGGATCCCTGAAATTATATCTTCAGTGACATAACAACGTGATTGCTTTTGCACACAGGATAATTGCCTGGTTTTCATGACTGTGTATGCAGTATATTTATTGTTGCAGAGTGGGACTTCAGGGGGTGGAGAGGGTTTTGGGGGGTGAGGGGCTGTGTTATTCCTGAGTTATCATGGTAGATTTCTCACTTTATTGTCTATAAGCAATTAAGGATTTCTGGTGGAGATGTCACTGGGAAGAAACAGGAACCACCTCAAGGGCAAGTCCTGTCCAATTACTGGACAAGAGCATCCTCATTTCAGGTAACTACAGTAAGACAGGAAAGAATACATATGTTGAGGATAGCTCCGAGGGCAGTTTATAAAACAAAGCTATGCTTACCACTTGACTTGCTTCAGCCAACCCCAGCTCACTGGCCTCATGGAACAAGGCAATTGTAGCAGTGTGGACACCAAAGGAAAAGTTCAGGGGAGCAGGAAGTTGTTAGTCCAGTGGTTAGCTTCCTTCTGCTGAGTCATCCCCACTGAGATTCTGAGACATATGGAAAACCCCTGCAGTTGCGATCCTTGACAGGTTTCATTTGAGTAATCTGCCTCACCAAGACTATTCCTCTTTGGTATTTCCTACTGTAACATCTTTAGAGTCCCATTTCCCCCACCCCCTTTTTTCAAGGGAGAAATCTACAAGTTAAGACATAAAGATACAGAATCCATAAAGCGGCTTTTGGGGGGGGGGCATCACTGGAAAATTGAGTCTTGTGTCACTAATTAGTAATAAAAAAGTTAATACTTAGTGAGCACTTACTATATTCAGGTACTCTATTAATCCTCACATTAGGAAATACATACTATTGCAGTTCATATTATCCAGATGAGGAAATTAAGAAAAAATAATAGTACCATAATTCATAACCATTATATTCACAATGGTTCCTGTGGAGAGGAAGGATCCTGCCTTTTAACATCCCACAATTTTGTTTTCACGGACTTTGAGAATGTAACATCTGGAAAATAGATAACTGAGTACAACTCTTAGTTAATTTTAAAACACCGCAGAACAGTTGTTAAATTGTTAAAAAAAAAAAAAAAAGCGGGGCATCTGGTCACCTTACTCTACAGTAAGATCATGCATGAGCCCCTGTTTTGTTTTTTGTTCTGTCATATAAAGCACCCCTTTCTGACCCTCCCACAGGAAAATGCTATAACAAATACCATTTTCTCCCTTTTTAATTCTCCTTCATTGTTCTCCTTCCTTCTGTTTGTGCTTCCACTTTTGGATGAGGGAAAGGCAAAAGGAAGTGAGGAATGGGGGAAGGTGGGAATAAAGTCCTCATTTAGTAATGATGAGCTGGAGAGCATAATTGAACAGTACCCAGCCTCCTGGCTTTGAGTCTCGATTTCCTCATCTAGAAATCTACACTACACATTCACTAGTCACCCAGAAGCGTAGTACTCTTTTCACAACAGGCCGTCCACGCCCCTCAATGAACTACCGCTTTGCCCTCAACAAAGATGGCGGCAACGGGTGATCTCTTTCTCTGGTGCCCATCTTCCTTCCTCTCCGCGGGGCTGGCGAGCGTCGATGACGAAAGCGGGTGAGACGCATGCGCAGCAGCGGCGGGACCAGCCCTCGGCTGCGGCGCAGGGGCGGAGGGTCTCGCCGCGCGCACTCGCCCAGCTGCGGTGCTCCCGGGGAGATGGTGTAGTGGGGACCGCGGGCCAGCAGCGAGCCTCACGGGCGCGGGGCGAGGCGGCCGGGCAGGCTGACGGCACCTGACGGGCCCCTCGGGTGCACCGGCACCACACTGAAGGGGCGGCGCCGCCGCCGGCCCCCGGCGCCGCCGCCGGAGGCCGCACCCGCCATGGCGGCCCAGGCGGTGCTGGATGAGTTCACAGCGCCCGCCGAGAAAGTGGCGCTGCTCGAGCGGAGCCGGGGTCGCATCGAGGGCCTGTTCGGTGTGAGCCTGGCCGTGCTGGGCGCGCTGGGCGCCGAGGAGCCGCTGCCCGCACGCATCTGGCTGCAGCTCCGCGGGGCGCAGGAGGCGGTGTACAGCGCTAAGGTGAGTCCGGCGGCCGCTCGGGCCAGCAGCCTTCCCTGTGCTCGGGTCGCCGCGGCCCTACGGGGACGCAGCCCCTAGAACCTGTGGACCCGCCTGCCTTTGGAGCCATGTGACCTTGGACGAGCGGTTTAACCCGGGGTTGGGGAGTTGGGGGGCCGGAATCGGCTTCCCTAGTTGCAAAGTGGTCCTGATGAAGGCACTTACTTCCAGGCTGTTGTACACATTAGACTAGGTGACCTGCGCAGGCGGCATGATGCAGTAGTGATACACACCCCTTTCCAACCTCACCTCGTCTTCCGCTTCCCCCTGCTCTCAGACCTCTACCAGGGTAATCTTTGTGGGACGGCAGCTCCTTTGAGAAAATCGACCCGTAAGACTCAGAATGTCCAATGTTTAAAACTACCGCCCAAGATTTATCACCTGGACATCAACGTGTGCAGAATGTTCATGCCAAATAATTAGGAAGGGTTATTGAATGTGTCCCTTTAAAAACCCTGATTAAGTCGATTAGACAACCCTCCTTTTTTCTGCTTTTCAACAGCTGAGGAAACTGAAACTCTTTAAAGAGGTGACTCACCTATTCTTAATCAGCATTGCAGACTTAGGCACACTCTTCACCTTCCTGTCTCTCACCTTCCCTCCTCGGCCAAAACAACACAACAGGCCCCTCTTCCTAGGTACCCAATTCCTTAAGCTTTTCCAAGTTGGCAGAAGGGAGGAAGCGGGATTCACATCTACGGCCCGTGGGCCTGCCCTGAATGGGAGGGGGTCAATTGAGGAAGCTGTTCTGGTTTGTTTACATCCTACTTAAGTTTCCGTGTCATTGAAGAATCTGATTAGCTGTGGACCACAACTTTTCTTAATACAAAGCCTGGATACGTGATTTAAATTCAGATAGGATGCTGAGGCAGGCTTGCTTTTCTTTTTCATTTTTGAAACCTATTGTCTTCAGATAGTCCGCCCTTCTTTCCTTCCCAGCTTCCCGGTTTTTTCCGGGAAAAAACCTGCTCAGGTCTCAACAGTTTGACAGGACTAAATCCTATTATTTTTTCTGTGTCGCTTGTGAGTGTATTGCTCTACTGTTTATTGTCTTTACTGCACTTATTCTTGGTGTATGCCCCGCCTTTCATTGTGTTCATTCGTTTCACTCTCCTTTCCAAGTATACTTGACTAATTTTTCCAGATAAGGTCATTTCAGCCCTGGGACCTGTTGCCTTCCTCATCTAGTCTAAACTTCGAGTTTCAAAACTCTTGATAATCCAACTCTCATACTGTAGAGGAGTGGTGAAGCTAGTGTGTTGTGACTGTTCCCAGTTCTGCTTTTACTCAGGACTTAGCCCAAGCATGGAAAGCATTTCCTTTGCTCCAGGGGAAAACCCTCCTCTGCTTGCCAGACCTCTGGTCTGCCACCAAGTTTAGCATAAGCTAATTGCATAGTCTTGGTAGTAGGTGTCACTTTGTGATGCAGGCTATTCAAAACCCAACATTTGAATCCCCCACTACCGCCTTCTCAGACTCCTGGATAAGAGTTCAAGGCACACTAATTAAGGGCCCTTTGATTTTGAAAAAAAATCTTCATTAGTTTTGCATTTGTTTTATATTTATTTGAGGGAGAGAAAGTATTAACTTGATTTTTAAAAGTAACAGGCATGCCACCTTAATTCAATGTTTAAACCAGCCGTTCACAACCTGTGGGTGAGACCCCTTAGGGTGTTGAATGACCCTTTCACAGGGGTCGTCCGATTCATAACAATAGTCAAATTACAGGTATGAAGTAGGAATGAAAGTATTTTATGGTTGGGGTTATCACAACATCAGGAACTGTATTAAAGGGTCACGACATTAGGGAGGTTGGGAGCCACTGATTCAAACCATGAGTGAGTGTCAAGCTCAATTAAAACTCGGGCTATGGGCTGAGCCCCGTGGCATAAGTGGTTGAGTGCAGGACTGCAGCCCTCGGGCTTGGTGGTTCAAATCCAGCGGCTGCTCTCAGGAGCAGCACTGGGTAGTGCCCACGACCACCAGAGACAGTGATGCCCCCCAAAAAAGACAAAAAAACAAAACAAAAATTCTGGCCATTTGGTGCAACAGGCAAGATTCACGTGGGCCACCTCACATTTACCAATTTTGTTAAATTTATATTTTGAAGTGAGCATTCAAGAATATGAATAGGATAATTTAAGCACTATATAATTTTATTAAAACAATTACTTTACTTCATGTATTTATAAAGCTATAATTATTCTTTTTTACCTGAAACTTGCCGGCGCTTCCCACCTACTAGTTTTGCAATATCTGGCTTCAAAGACAGAATCTTCTTTCAGGCAGGTAGTTGTTTATTAGCTAATCTTGAGCTGTGTGCCATTTAATTTCGTGGATGAAAAAAGTTGCTCACACAAGTACATATTTCCAAAATGGCATGAAATTTGTGGCGTAAGCTTTAATTTCTAGGTATTTCTCACCTAAATAAAAATGTGTATGGGAACTCCTACTTCTTGAAACCGAATCATTCTGGAAATAATTCAAAATCTGGAATAAAATATTTAAAGAAATAATTTAACATTTTTTGACAAAAGTGCTTAAATGCAGAGATAGAATATATAATACCTATAATCTAACAAAGAAAATGTAACAAGTACCACTAACATAGCAATATACACTTTAAGATGCTTATAACTTAATGCTAACTTTAGCAAAGTCCAACTATTATGAACTTTTATGTTGTGACCGGAAAATAAAACAAAGTAATAAAAACCACAAAATGTTGGACAGCTGACAATCTAAATGGCTTCCCTCTCTAACAATGCTAACTAGCTGCTGCTAGGTATGATTCTTTTTTGTGTGTGTGTGAGCTTTCATGAGTGACTATTTCAGAACTCTCATTTCGTTTCTTAAAAATCAGCAGGTCGGGCTGAGCCCCGGTGGTGTAGTGGTTGTGTGCGGGACTGCGGCCCACTGGGACGGAGGTTCAATTCCAGCAGTGGGGCTGGGCCTCCTACGCCCACTGCCGGAGAGCAGTGATGCCCTCCCCCCAAAAAAAAAAATCAGCAGGTTATTCCTGAATGAGTACTTGGTTATTCCTGAATGAGTACTGACCCAATTATCAATGTTTTTGCTTAAAGTAGTATCGTATTTTTCAGTTCACAGGGTGCACTCCTCCCCTCCCTCCCCAAAGTAGGAGGAAACAAGGGTGCATCTTACGGTCCGAAGGTGTGGTACCCCAGAACATTTTAGTATACTGCTATTATTTGGTTCCGAATTTTTTTTTCTTGCTTTCTTGCCCTGTAAACTGGGTGCGTCTTATGGTCCGAAAAGTACAGTAACTTTGTGACGTTTTGCTCAACCCTTTCTATGTGCTTTTTTTTTTTAACGTATACATGTTTATTTTATTATGTTTATTATTTTTCAAAGTACTCATTAAATCAGAGAAAAGAATTGGTGAATTTACATTACATGATATGGGTCCTTTATCCATAGTCTTTTTAAAAAATAACTTTATTGGAGGATCTTACAGCTATTATAACATTCAATACATCATGTGTATCAAACACATTTGCACCCATGTTGCCACATTCATTTCCAAACATTTTCCACTTGAGCCCTCCTCTTAAAAAAGAAAAAGAAGCTTGGTATGATTCTTAACAGCACAACCCAAAGTGCTCTTTTTAATCTTTTAACTATTGAGCTCTGAGAGATAGACACGGAGCCACAGGAGGGAAGCAGAGCTCAGTTAAGAGTGAAAGGTAAATACAGGCTTTACTGGAGGTAGGGAGGACTTTGGAGAAGGGAAGAGACAGGAGCATCTGGAGCTCCTGGGCGGCCCGAGAGTTAGGTCTGGCAGTGAGGCAGTGGGACATAGGGCTTGAGCTAAGGATTGATGGACTGATAAGGAGAATGAGGTTTTCTGATGTTACAGCTGCAGGGTCTGAATCAGGATATAGTTTCCGAGTATATTTTGTCTCTCGCAGACCCAATTTCTGGAACACTGAGGGAAGAGGTTGTACAGACCCGGCCCTGAAAGATAGGCTCTGTGCAGGGGCTGTGCAGCTTGAGGAGATAAGTTCTGTGAAAAGCCAGTGGAAGGTTTACAAAGTTCAGCAGGTGTTCATTTCCTTCTTGTGAGGCTGGTGCAAAAGGGTGCCCGGGGCTGCCTGATTTGACCCTGGCCCAAACAAGATCTGTGTACATTACATGAGACTGAGAGTGGCAGACATTATCACTTCCAAATGTCGTTGGAACTGAGCGAGTTTATATATGTCCACAGGCCCCCAGGAAAGGCACTGGGCCACATTATACTCCTTTTCAGTAGTTTAAGGGTTAACGAGGGAATTGTGTGTACAATATTGCCTCGATCTCCCCTAAGCGCTATTTTCTTCAAAATAAATTTTTCTATTTTCATTTTATTTCACAGCTTTATGGACCACAAAAAATTACCTTGGGGACTGTCAGTTTGACACCCCTGATTTAAACGAAGTTAAGATGTGGAGAAGGCTGCTTAAGGGAGAGAAGATTAAAATTAGGTATAGCGGGGTCAACCATTCTAGACTACACCCTGTGATTTACTATTTTGTTTCCCCACCTTTGCAATGATAGCTGAATCATTTCTATTTACGAGTGCTTGCAGAGAGAATGGTGAGACATCGTTCAGCCTCCTTTGTAAGAGTCTAAGTACATTGGCTATTGTATCAGCCAATCCTAGGTCAGTCCCTCTCCTACCCCCTTTCCCAGGCAAAACTAGAGGGGTTCAGTGACAAAGTGGACTTGGTTCCAACCTTGATCTTTAAGTTAGTAATTGAATGCTGCGTTCTTCCCCACCCTTGATAATGCCTTGTTTTTGTTGTTAATTGCCATCAAGTATTGATAAGTTTTTAAAGCACACTAATCCAAAGGGAAATTTATTGGAGAAAGTGGAGCTAGACACAGAAGACACATGAAATAACACACTAACAAGTGATACAATTCTCCTATGAATAAAGCTTGAGGGAGCCCACTACCAGGGCAGTGCATTGAGTCATATTAATATGGAGTCTGAGGATTTTGAGAGGGAAGAATTTGCCTGGACCTTTGTAAAGGAGTCCTGGAGGCATAGTGGTTCTGCTTTGCGCTGCTAACAGCAGGGTCAGAAGTTCAGAATCGCCATCTGCTCTGCAGAAAGACTGGGCTTTCTGCTCCATTATAGTCTCAGTAACTTAATGAAGCCAATTCTACTCTGCCTTAATTTTTGCATTGACTTCATGGTAGTGGGTAAGTAAAGGATTATTGGGAGGTGAGAAGGTCTTACAGTGGAAGGGATAGAATTACATTGTTCAGGTTGGTGTGAGTGAGGTATATTATCCCCAAGATTTGGCAGCTGAACAGGTACAGGAAATCTAGGGAGAGGTTTTTAAGCTTAGGAAGCATGGTGATTATGTCAACTTGTTTGTTAATGTGATCACCAGGAATCGATGATAAATGCACCTGAGATTTTAGGAAAATTTTTGTGCCAGGAAGTGTACTAGCTGTTGACCCTTGTTTTCAAGGAGTCAAGTCAGTTAGTAGAAGAGACAAACATGAAAACCTAGTACAGAATGTTTATAGTATTAGAGGTGGCCTCCAGTCACACATCCATTGACTGTACGACTTGCTCATTAGTCAGTTCTTTTATGTTGAGTCCTTAGTTTTTATAATTATTGTCTTTACTATATGTATATCTATCTGTAAATCCAATTTTTGTGTGAATGAATGAACAGAGAATGATAGCACCAGTAAGTTAATGTGTTGCAGCATTGAACATAGTACATATTATTGATAGGATTTCAAAAAAAAACAAGCAAACAAAAAAGCAAAAAATACCCTCCAAAAACCCAGATGGTTATATTGTTCATTGCAAATCCAGTTGGTTATAAGTTGTGAAATCCTTGTGTCTGTGGTTAAACCTTCTTTACAATGTTTTATTAGACTTGGCATTTAAAAAATATATTAACCCATTGGTGTCAAAGTGATTCTGACCCTGTAGAACAGAGTAGAACTGCCCCCCGGGGTTTCCAAAGCTGTAAAGACTGTAGATTTACATTTTCTCTTCTGGGGTGCTGGGCTAAATCACTAGCTTTTTGTTAAGTAGCCAAGTGCTTAACCACTGCATCACCAGATCTTTTAATTATGATAAGTAAGAAAACATTCATTACACATCTCTCCTAGATAATGCATTGAGGTGCAGGTAATAGAAGCTTATTCAAATAGAGGTTTAATTTGTCTTTTTTTTCTTAGAGGACTAAAGATAAACAGGAGTCCTGGTGTTGAAGTGGTTATTCATTGGGTTGCTTACTGCGTAGTGAGTGGTTCAAAATCACCAGCCGATATTCAGAGCCAGACAAGCTTTCTACTCCCATAATGAATTAGGCTCAGAAATTGGCAGGGTAGTTCTAGCCTGTCTGTGGGGTTGCTGTGAGCTCAGCACCAACTGGATGGCAATGCGTTTGAGTTTTGAAAGGTAAGCAGCAGTCCAAGACTGTCTTGGTTATACTGGTTGGCAGCTGTCAGAATGGAGTTGCAGTTTTCTTGACCTTGTGCTCATGATTACAATATGGTTGCTATAGCCCCAGTCATCAGGTCCCTGTTTCAAGAAGGAAGGAATAAAGAGGAAATAGCGCTTTTCCAGAAAACCCCAGCGTACACTGGTTTACCACATGTTGACTGGAACTATGTCATATGGCCACGAGTAGGAGCAAAGGAAGCTAGGAAATGTTAAATTTTAATGAGGCACTTGGCTGCCCTGAAAAAAAAATTGTGATTCTGTGATTAAAGTAGCAGGAAATAGATGTTGGTAGATAATAGGCAAATCTGCCACATCGCATATAAAGTAAATAAAATCAAATATTTATGTGATCAATGGGTCTGGAAAACTGTTTCAAGGAATTTTGGGGGGAAATGCGAATTTGAGAAATTCTCAAAGAAGAACCTTGGAATAAGGTTAATGATTTGTTGGGTAATGAAATCAGAATTTTCTTTATACCAGAAAGAAGATTTAAACCATGGACTGAGCCCCGGTGGCATAATTGGTTGAGTGCCGGACTGCGGCCCGCGGGCTTGGTGGTTCAAATCCAGCTGTGGCTCTCAGGAGCAGCGCTGGGTAGCTCCCACGACCACCAGAGGGCAGGTATGCCCCCACCCCCCAAAAAAAAAACCAAGATTTTTTTTTGGGGGGGGGGGATCACTGCTCTTCAGTGGTGGGAGTAGGAGGCCCAGCCCCCCTGCTAGAATTGAACCTCCATCCCAGTGGGCCGCAGTCCCGCGCACAACTATTACGCCACTGGGGCTCAGCCCTAAAGCCAGATGATTTAAACCGTATAGTACATCAAACAAAAAGTACAATATCCCTCAGCTTATCTGTAAAAGCCAAATAATAAATAGTTTAGGCTTTGAAGGCCATGCAATGTCTCTTTCTCCATAGTCTTTGTTTTCATCATGTTTTTAAAATGTTAACAATGATTGTTAGCTCAAAGGCTGTACAGAAATAGTCCAGAAGTTGGGTTGCACTGTTATGGTAGCCACTCCCATATATGACTGTTAAGTTACTATTCCATTAAATGTTCAGTTCTTCGGTTGCCTTTAAATTGCTGATCAATTGCCTGTTCTTGAGTGCAGTCCAGTGGTTTTTGATTTTGCAGTCTTGTGCACAACAGAACGAAACACCTCCCAGTTCTGCCCTTGTTATGTTTAAGCCCCTTGCTGCAGTCTATCTTGTTGAGTCTTTTTGCTGCTCTTCCACTTTACCACGCACGATGTCCTGCTCCAAGGACTTCTCCTGAAAACATGACCAAAGTACACTTACCTAGTGTGCTAGATTTGGACATTTGGACAGTGTAGATATAGATAGAATGTGTCTATTGTTTGCGAAAGTTTTACTAGACAGCATTGCCCTGGAGCATTAAATGACCCTTGGGTGAGTCTCTTAGTTTTATAATATGGCATTGAGTAGACTGAAATTTTAATGTTTTGTTAATAGTACTCCTGGTGGTGCCTTCCTAGATTTTGATTGAACATGTTTGCACTTCAAGTATGCCGAACTGTTGTAAGCAACGTGTGATTGCTCATGGATAAAGCTCAGAAGTGGGCAAGGGATGGGATAGGAAAGGATGATGAATAGGAACTGTAAACATAGGAAAGAAATCGGAGTATTGTTGAATGGAAAACTGATATGCTCTCCAAATTTTTCCCAAAATCACAATTATAAAGTTAATAGCATGTCAACCAAAATATTTTTTCTTTTTATGCCGGTTCTTTTCAAATTCAATCTCAAATGTATTTGCAAACCTTATTTCTGTTGTCTGGAATGAAATAAGTGGACACTGCTGCAAATTTTGTGCTATTGGGATGCATTACAGGAAAGATGAAATCTGAATGAAAGAAGCCTTATACAAAATAATATATGTTGTATAACTTTATTCTTGTGTCTCCAAAGTAGACAGAACTACCGCAATTGTGATGGGGGTGGTGGGTGATCAGAAGACTGTTCATTTGGGGGGGTAGGATGGAATGAAGATGCAGAGACTGAGTAGTGTGAGAAAACCTTTTGGAGTAGTGGTAATGCTACAGCTTAATAAGTGTATGTATTTGTTAAAACTCTTTCAAAAATAAGGAGAATGTAAGAACGTCCTATCACCTGATGATTACAAAGATCAAAACTCATTGAACTAAGCAAGGGGGCTTTAAAAAAGTTTGTGGAACAATGACATTTTAAAATAGAAATTTTCTTATACTCTTGAAATAGAAGTTATTTATTGTGCTTAAGTTAAAGCTCAGTAAAATATGCATTTTTGTATATAAACAAATAATGAGCTCAGATTAGAGGTTTACGTATTTCATTTCATTGTTTCCTACCCCCTACCACTGAGTTGATTCCATTTCATGTAAGACAGAATAGACTTGCCCCTTTGGGGTTCTGAGACTGTAAATTTACCGGAGGAGACAGCTTGACCTTCCTCCCACAAAGGAGTAGGTGAGTTCGTATTAGTGATCCTGCAGTTAGCAGCCCAACACATAAGTTTTAAGTGTTTAGGGGTGGAACAGACAGCTTACAACTTTGAAATGCATTCCGCCTGCCCGTTGGCGGGGGGGTGGGGGGGGGTGGTGTCTACTACAAGAATGAATTGTTGGGTGGTTAGAAAGTTGGATGGATAGATGTGATAAAAACTAATAGAGCACAATGTTAATTGTAATGTTAAAAGTCACTAAACTGCTTGCTTTAAGAGAGTGATTTTTGTTCTGTCACTGAGCCTCTGCCCAGGATGCAGCAGCCGCCGCCCCCTGCCGCCCCCTTTGCTCCACTGCCTCCACCTCCCGCAGGCCTTTTCCACGCAGGAAAATGAATCAGATTGTATGTCCCTTATCCCAGACCCCTACTCTTTTGACCCCTTTGCTGATCCAAGTAAGGGTGATGACCTTCCTGCTGGGACTGAGGATTTTTATCCCTGTTTTCAACAGAGAAACAGCAGAAAGACCCATATCACTGTTGATGATTGCAATAAAAAAAATTAGTGAAGGTGCTTACGAAATTTGCCTGAAATGGTACTGTGATTGAGCATCCAGAATATGGAGAAGTGATTCAGTTACAGAGTGGCCAGCACAAGCACATATGCTGATACCTTGTAGGGATTTGATTGGCCAGGGACAACCAGGTTCATGGGTTTTAAGTGCTTGTGGTCCACAGAAGCTTAAGTGAGAATTTACTTGCAATAAATAGAAAAATTATCCGTCCCTTTTCATAAGTTTAAAACCTCACAGCTTGTAAGATGTAACCACTTGGGGTCCATTTTTAACTTGGACTAGTATAACTTCTTTTTTTTTTTTTTTTGCATCACTGCTCTCCGGTGGTGGGAGTAGGAGGCCCAGCCCCACTGCTGGAATTGAACCTCCATCCCAGTGGGACGCAGTCCCACGCACAACCACTATGCCACTGGGGCTCAGCCCTAACTCCTTTCTTTATGCAATAAACTGAAAAGAGCCATGGAGAAGAAAGAGAAAAAGATGGTGATCTTTTATGGTTTAACAATTATATTGAACCTGCTAGGAAGGTATATAGTTGTTCGTTGTACAATTCTTTAAACGTTTTTTATATTGGGGATTTTTAAAAACAAAATGTAGAAGAACAAAATTAGAGAAGTTTAAGAACACCAATATCCTTCAAACTCGATCCATGGCCATAATGTAGAACAAATGAAAACAAAACTAGTAAAAGGAAAGTAAAAACTCGGTAAGCTGACTTAGGTCAGTGATAGTGAGAAAGTATTGTTCATTCCATTGGTATGAGAATGGCATTGTGATTGTATTTTTTAAAATGTATATGTGTCTGTATTAGACTTGGTGTCTGTGCTACTTAGGAGCTAGCATTATATCTGATGTATCCATGATAAACTTGATTCAGTACTGCACCAACTGTCCTAAGTGTTAAATCAGGTAAGAATCTGAACATGTATGCCTAAGGTGACAATTTACAATTTCTGATACCAAAAAGTCTATCAGCCTATAATTAAATTTCTTTGAATGTATAATTTTAAAATTTTCATGAATAACTCTATTTAAGTAATGACAAGATTATCTGATCAGTAAATGATACATAGGAAGTTTGTGTTAGTCTCTTAATGAAGGGAACAAAAACTTTAAAATAAAATACGAATCCATTTTCTATATTGAAAAGCCAGGGAAATGTCTATAAAATTGAATCAACTTACTTGTTTAAGGGTAACTTTTAATTGCATTAATTTAGGCCCCTGTGGTGGTGCTGTGGGTTAGATGGTGTGCTAACTACAAAATTGGCGTTCAAACCTGCTGTCAGAGAGCGAGAGAGATAAGGCTACATAAAGATTTACATTACAGTCTCAAAAAATATACAGTCTCCGAGTTGGAGTAGACTGACAGTGGATGAGTATATAAAAACATGTTTCTGATATGTCAGTTTCCCTTTTTTTAATTTTTCCTTTAAAAGCATACAATATCTATACTACACTCTGCCTGAATCATCCCTTCCTTGTGGCCCTTCTGTAAGGGATTGTCCAAAAGTCTACAGATGGACTTCGGGCTTCCACTTTGACCCCCTCTTTCACATCGATTTAGTTGTTTGTTTTGAATCTTAGATACCTGATCACATCAACACCTCGTGATCACACAGGCTGCTGTGCTTCTTCCATGTGGACTTTGTTGTTTCCCTGCTAGATGGCTGCTTGTTTAACTTTAAGCCTTTAAGACCCCAGATGTTATATTTTTTGATAGTAAAAGATCATTTTGGGAGCTCTTACAGCACTTATAACAATTCATACATCAATTGTATCAAGCACATATATGCATATGTACCATTATTTAGAATTCTAGAAATTTACTTTCTTTTTCTTTTTTTTTGGGGGGGGGGCATCACTGCTCTCTGGTGGTGGGACTAGGAGACCCAGCCCCACTGCTGGAATTGAACCTCCGTCCCAGTGGGCCGCAGTCCCGTGCACAACCACTACACCACCGGGGCTCAGCCCTAGAAATTTACTTTCAATTGAGCTCCAGGTATCTGCCCCCATCTTTTCCCCCTTCCTCCCCATTCCTACCCTCGTGACCCCTTGATAAATTAAAAATTATTAGTGTTTTCTTTTTAATTATTAGTATTTCCATATCTTAAACCAACCATAGTCTCCCTTCCCCCACTGTTTTTGTTGTCTTTCCCCCCTTGGGTGTGTGTGGGAGGGGATGTATGGGGGGGGTGTGGTTATGTATCAGTCATCATGATCGGTTCCCTCTTCCTCTTCTGTCACCACATTCCCCCTACCCTCTGGTATTGCTACTCTGAATTCTGTGAATGGGCTTGTGTCAGTCTGGTTAGACTAGAGAAACAAATTCATAAACACACATATATGTTTGAGTTTTTTTTTTTATTAGGCATATATGTTTGAGTTTTATATAAAGGATAATTGTACATTAAGAAAGCAGCTCAATCCAGTTCAATCCAAACCTGTAAGTACCGTACCCATCTATAATGTTCTCTTCAGACTTCTGAAACACATGCAATGACACTGCATGCAGGATGATCACAGGCCAGTAGGTGGAAGGTCTTTGGATCCATAAGCATCTCAGCGCTGGCAGGGCTTTCTACGAGGCTTCTCATGCTCCAGAGGGCTGGTTGCATCAGGGTAGGTCCATGTGACTTCTCCAGTTTAGGGCACTTGTGTAGTTCCATGTGGCTTTCTATACGTGTATGTTTGTATACATGAATTTGCTCTGCATGGTTGATGATATGTCCCTATTAGGAATGCAATTCTATACTGTGATCATTTAATGATCATGGGGTGGACAGCAAGAATCTGCTTTTTGTTAAATGAGAAACTTCAGTAAAGTCTGTTACAGAGAGGACCGTAGTGCTGACCCCACCACAAGATACAATGTGCCCTCACTGACAATAACACTATAGGGACAACACTGGAGACAGGGTGGAAATGTGCCTAGTCTGCCCCACACACAACAGGGTGAAACACGAAGGGAGTGCAACAGAGCATCAAGGGGAGCAAAGTCCCCCCAAATAGATTTCTGACTCTGGGGGCAGGGCTTGGGCTCCTCATCAGACCCAACTAGAAAGCATTCATAAAAGTCAGCAGACAGACCTGGAACTATTGGGAGAGGAGGGGGAAGAAGAGTGGGGCGCCAACATACTCAGGGAGAAAGGAACAATAAGGGACCTAGAATCAATGGTGAGGGTGTAGAATGCCTGGTGGGGTTTGATCAAGTGCAGTGTATCTGAGAGGAAATACCCAGAGCTGAACAGAGGGCAAGCATGGTAGTGGGACAGGTGGAAGATGAAAGGAAAAATGCAGGAGACAAGCTATTTACTTACAGAGTTTTAGGCATGTGTATATGTAAATTATTAATATAATAATGTGGATTTATGTCAATGTGTATATATATGTATATGTGAAGTATTAAGGTTGTTAGAGATTTGGGGCCTCTACTTAAGTACTCTCTCAACACAAGAACACTGTGTTATAATAACCCAGAAACACAAAACAAAATTGAAATAAAGTGATAAGGAGAAAATAAGACAAAAAAATGAGTGAGGAAGAAAACACCCCTAACAATATTCAAAAAGCCAGGGAAGAAGTAAGAGAGTTCTGTTATGGAACAAGTAAGAGATAACTTGTACCCAGAATGTATTGGACTGGAGGGAGACTTACAACCTTGTTTACAGAAATTGAGTGGAATTTGAAGCACTTGCTGATGAAGATCAAGGATTGCATCCTTCAGTGTGGATTACCAATCAATGTTAAGAGCAAAAATCCTCACAATTGGATCAGTAGGTGATGTGACAAATGGAGAAAAGATTGAAGTTATCGAGGACTTCATTTTGCATGGACCTACAAACAGTAATCCTGCTGTACCAAGGCCTCTTTAAAGTGTTGAAAAGCCAGGGTGTTACTTTGAGTACTAACGTGCACCTGATCCAAGTCATGATATTTTCTCCTTTTTAAAAATTGATCGTTTTTTGGGAGCTCCTATAGATGTAACATCCCACGGTTCATTTAGATCAAGCATAATCGTACAATTGCTACTCCAGTTTCCAAATCTATTCTTTCTTTTTCAAGTCTGATATCTGTTCCCTTTTCTCCCCTCCCTTGCCCAACCAACCCCCCCAAAATTCTTATTTTTCTTATATATTATTATTATCGGATTTGTTTTTTTTGTTTTTGCCATCACTGCCCTCAGGTGGTGGGAGTAGGTTGATTGCTTTTGTGTGTGTGTGTGGGTTTTTTTTTAACCATCTCTTACCCCATCCAATATATCCATTCACCTACAATTCTGTTAATAGTTACCCTCCATTTGGGTTTATACAATCATCCTTGCTATCAGCTCGTGTGTGTGTGTATGTGTGTGTGTCTGTCTGTCTCTCCCTCTCTCATCCCTATATCCTCAGGGAATCATTGGTTTTCATACATCGAACAATCAAATTATACAGATGAACATACAGAGGCCTAACAAGATTAATGAGGTAAAACAAAGACCATAATAGTAAGAAGAGGAAATATTAAAGAACTAGAGGATACTTAGGTTTCATCACAGTGCTATAGTGTACCCTAGATTTATCAAGTGTGGACCTTCTGTGAGGGACTACCCAATTTCCTTAGCAGGTGTGTTTTGGGTTTCTACTTTGTCCATGCCCCTTCTTGTTTTTGAACTTCTGATAGCTATTCCCATAGACATCTCATGATCACACAAGTGCTGTGCTTCTTCCAAGATGGGCTCTTGTTTAAATCCCAAGTCTTTAAGACCCCAGCTGCTATATCTTTTAATAGCTTGGCATCATCAGCTTTCTTCACTGCAATCGCTTATGCACCCGCTTTGTCTTCACTGATCTTGGGAAGGTATTGTATAGTGCCACATTATTAGAACAAACCTTACTGAGGTAAGGTTGAAGTAGAGGCCCAAAGTTCATCTGCTTCCTTGTTGTATTTACATATATAGACAGATGAACCTATATATTCACATATGTACATATACACATATAATTTTTACTTAATTTTTTTTTCTTTCATCCTGTCCCACTATCATGTTTATCCATCATTCACCTCTCAATAATTTTTCTTAGGTATATTTCAATTGATCAAACTCTACCAGGAACACT